>JAAIIK010000027.1:2941973-2955126 GCA_014706435.1 Silurus glanis
ATCTATCTATCTATCTATCTATCTATCTATCTATCTATCTATCTATCCCACAAATGCAACAGAAACTCAAAATACATATTTTGCAATGCATTGCATCTCATCTCTGCTTGGTAGAATTATGTCAAATGTAATTGTCTGTTTTGATGCCCTATTCATGCATCTACTTGATGTTCCAAGGTTCTAATGAGTACATGTGTCAGGTGTCACTCGTGTAGACATCTCCCCAGCACCTTGTGTAGTTGCTGGCTGAAATAAGAGCTTGCAAATTACGATGTTCAACCGTCTCTGAGCCGCTGCGTGGATAAGGAATGGGCTGTCTGAGAAAGACAGACAAACTGCTGGGGTAATTATAATTATGCCCTCATTATTAAAGCCGGATGAAAGACAGTAGCAGTTATTAAACCTATAATTACGCGTTTGTCGCTTATGCTTTTGAAGTCTCTTGTAAGGGAAGTAATGATGAATGAAAGTAGTGATGCATTTGAATAATAATAATAATCATCCGTCTATAGGTGATGGATCGCTTTTATGCTTGTGCTTCCAAAATGTCACATTAATTTGAGATATTTTTCAGTGACGCTCTCAAAACTCCAAGAATAAGGATTTCTTCATCAAATAAGTTTGATAAAAAGTTGACAGATAGAAACACAAATAATCAACTAAATAGACTAGACACAGTTCAACAATTTAGTCAAATTATGTCCAGATGTGGTATATATTCATTAACCTTTAATATCCAAAATTTGTTTTATCTTCAAATTATTCTGCTTTAATAAAACGTCAAAAAATCTATTGTAATGTGATATTAATGTATTTAGTTTTTTACATCACTGTGAAAAATGTGTCTATACATCTATACATCACACATTATTACACTTTCACACATCAATCTTACAACACAAAGTTAATCTCATTAATGTACAAATATTGTGAAAAACAGGAATTTGGCAACTACTGTATATGACATACAGGTAAAACTTGTATAAGGAGTGGTAAATTGTACCAGACATCTCAGTGAAGGCAAGGCCAGGAGCATTTTCTTCTAAATACAACATAAAAATGCTGATTATATAATGTATTTAAATTGTACATGAAATAAAATTCTTTTTAATGTCATGGCATTACGAACATACACAGATTTAAACAACCGCAAACCATTTTTTAATAAGTCCATTAGCAGATGGTATTTGCACAAGAATTCACAGTAAGGTTAAGTGCATTAGTGTCACTCATTTCGGCAAAAATGTAAAAGTAAAGTTTAATTTCACTTTATTGGCCAAATGTCTACCAAAGAATACATAATAGACTTTTACAGCTAATTTTATGTTTCAGTGACTCAAATTGTTATATGAAAATTAATGATCTTACTATAGAAGTATCCGTCATCTTGAAAATGTGTCTGCTTGCAGGAGAAAGGTGATAAATTGAGAATCTATTAAGTGGACACAACTCCAAAAGTCCAAGCTCTGTGAGTCAGTCAGCATTTAGAGATGTGGGTTAGGACTTTATCAGTGCTATAGAAATGTGGACCTATTGATCATAGGTTAGGAATCTAAAACTACTAAATCTGGATCAGATTTCATCAAAATCTTGAAAGATTTTTTTTTATGCTGGCAGCGCTACCAACTAAATGCCACCACTCTTTTAAATGCATGTCCAGATTTTGGATTTACTGTGTATTCCCTGAATGTTTAGTCTCTGTGTAGGTTGCCATCTAATGGACTGGCATGCCATCAAAGGTGTATTCCTAACTCACACCCACAGTTCCTAGGAGTGGCTCTGTATCCACCATGGCCCTGACCAGGATGAAGCACTTTCAAAAAACATTTGAGTTAGCTTGTTTCTACACTCATATGGGAATCTGATATATAGCAATATATGTAAATCACATCTTTATTGTGTTTTCTTTGTGCACAGGCACATTGTCATGTGGAACAGATTTGGGTCTCCTAGTTCAAGCGAAGAGAAAATGTCATGCTTCTGCATCTAATACAATTAAAATACAATTGTGTGTATTCAGCTTTGGGATAACAATACTTTTGTCAATATAATATAGTGCTATAGTCAGTGCCAGCTCCATACACTTCATACAATCTTAGATCCACAGATTCTCACAATAAGGTCAGTTTTCTCACTTTAGAAACAAGGTAAGCTGTCAAAGCAGAGTTAAAGAATATACAAGGGGAATACACAAATTATTCACAATCAGAAACTTAATTTTAAGTTTATTCAGTACTATAATTTAACAAGAAATATAACTATAATTTAATCCGAAATTGTGATGGAAGAAGACTGGATGCATTAATGGAATGTATTTTTGCTTAAAAAATAATAGCATCCTTTGAGTTCTGTTGTGTTAAAGGCAGATATAAGCAAGTAACTTTCCAAATCAACATTTTCTTTATTTAGATACCTTTTGTACTTTTATTTCTAGCTTATTTTTTCCCCAGTTCATTTTACCAAGTGTTTAGCTTCGATTTTATGCTAAATAATGAAAAGTTGTCTATTTCATCTTAAATAACCCAAGTATTGGATGTCTTGTCACCATCCATTATGTTATTAACTCCCAATGTAATGGATATCTTGCATGGCATGTCACTATCCATCACTTAATCTTACTCACAAGCTGTCTCATTAATTTATGCATGCATACTGAAGAACATTCAGCAATCCTTCCTGTCAGGTACGTCCATAGTAGTCATGCATATTCAGTTTGCATAGCTTATTTTATTAATACTCCACAAGGAAGGAATCTTTCACAGCTTTTAGTAATGTAAAATGGACGAAAAAGCTGCAATTTAGCAACATAGCGAAGGTAGGAAAAATGTGTAGGAAAACAAGAATTTATCATAGGCACCGACCTACCAAAACTCATCAACCTGGGCAAAGACAATGTGAAACACATTTATTACTTTTATTTCTACTTGCCTAGGATATTTTGTATTGATTTTAGTCAATATCTACCTCAAATATAACTGGGGGCTTAATTTAAACCACCTGACACTGAGCAGGTACATACTACTGATGATATACTGTAAATGCCTATATGAAAGTTAAAAAAAGTGTGTGTATGTTTGTGTGTGGGCGTGCATGTGTGTGTGTGCGCGGGATTATTTAATTGGAGTGCACATTTTTCTATTTCTTTTTGTTAAGTGGGGTTACATTATCTAAATGTAGTGGATCATTGATTCAAAGCATTAATTTAACTGATCAAGGTGAATCGGAAGTGGTTGAAATCTAGTAGAATTTCAATAGAACTGTGTACCATAGCTTTAAAAAAATGCCGTTGTGTCAAATGGGATCTACTGATATCCTAAGAAGCCATGCATTATAATATTTTTTTTTCTCTGTTTTCTTTTGATCATGACAATTTTTTCTTGATCTCGACATAAACATTTTTACCTCGTGATCGGTAGTTAAATTTCCAGTGTGTTTGGCCTAAAAGCATGTTCTAGAGGCCGCAACATCGCAGCATTATGTCGGACACTTATGTGTAAGTTGAGAGATCCATGATGCTGCGATTACACTTCCTCTAGAACATGCTCTTTTGCTGCCTCTAGAACATGCTCTTATGTTGCCACTAGAACATGCTCTTATGAGAAAATATAATCATGTTCACGAAAAAACAAGAAAGAAACCAATAATATGATGCATGGCCTCTAAGGACGTCTGTAGGGATCCTAGTGCACACCTCTAGTCTCTACATGTCTGGCAAGCTTTGATTAAAACAAATGAAGTGTCCACCTCTTATTTGTAGAAGCATTTTTATGTTTGTCTACCCAGCAACATGTCTATTTATAGGGTTGGTTTAAAGAGGCATGTGTTTGACCACAAGGTAACTGATAATACTGTAAACAAACATAGGTTGACAAGGAATTCGACAATCATTTATTTGGTGTCATAAGCTGACAGGCTGTACATTGTGGGAATCATTGTTTGCTAGTTTTGTGGCATCATTGTGTGTAGGAAAGGACACTAATGCGACATAGCGTTAGCCCATAGGTTGAGTCACTATAGACTCCTAATAATATTTAATGAGCCGTAAACTGGTAAAATGCACCAAAAAAAATGAGGTGCTCACCTGCGAGCTGTCTTTATTTGTCAAAAAGTGTTAAAGCAGCAACAGCACAGCAAGTTACTCACCAGTGCCCACCATTTTCTGTAAATACTGTACAATATAGGATATATCAGGATGCAGTGGTGGGCCGTGCATTTGGTACCTGGGCCTTCAGTGGGGACTTACCTGACTTAATCCACCTCTTAATACCACCAGTATAACGTACTGTACTATACAAAAACGCGATATAACAAGGCGTGGCATTACAGAGAGAGAGGCATTTTACATATGGAGGGTGAATACCATTTTTACTAAATCAAGAAACCCAGTTAAGACAACTGCAAACCTCTACATTTATTAAATACATACTCATGAATACTCATAATGCAAACTAATATAATTTGCAGCGCTACTCAGAGGCTGTAAGCCAGTGGTACCGCTCATAAGCAGTGGTCTGGAAGTGGCGAACAAACCCTTTCCCGGGCTGAGACAAGCTAGCTAACTTTGGGGTTGGCCTTTTTTTCAAAATGTCTAGATTTTCTGGAAAAGTCCGCCTTGAAAATTAATTTTTTAGAATGTCCGAGACCAAATCAATTTGGTCTCGGACATTGGGCGTAAAAAAGTCTAACTCAGATCTATTAATGTATGCAGAACGCTACAGACATGTCTTGCTAGTCGAACTTGGCTGTAACAGTTTCCCTCTGACCAATCAGAGGACGGAAAAATGCTGATGCTATTCTGGGCCAGCTAGCTGCCCTGTAAGGCCAATTTGAAATCTGATTGGTTGAAAAAACAGACCAATTGCTAATATAGTCTAAGGTACATCGGCCAGCACTACTGATTGTGAAGGCCCTGGGCAGATTAGATTGACATGGCAGCACATAAAGGCTGAAATCTGATTGGACAAAAAAATCTAATATCCACATACAAGTACTGGAAGCAGTGTAGCCAAGAGAAACACTACGAAAAGAAGAGAATAAACTGTTGGGAGTAAATTAATACAATTTAATGGAACAAATATTAGAATTTAGGTTGTAAATGACCAGAGAAGGCTTTGCTGGACCTGACCACTCACCACTGCTAGGATGTATGATGGCAATTACGTACATTAACGCTTGAATAAACTGGCAAATGAATCACTTTGCGGAAAACTGTTCAGCTAAAATTGACTTTTGCCCTGGATACATGCTTCAGCTTTATCCTGCATCCCTGCATGTGATTAGTGTAAGAACGAGACAGTCATAAGTTCATGAAAACTCATTTAGGCTGCGCTGACTAGTTGCGAAATAAACATTTTGTTCTGCACAGGAGCACACAGGAATATTTGAGGTTTTTCGAAGTGAGTTGAATGTTGAAGCAAGGAGAGTCTAATTCAGCTACGCTGTTTTCCCGTCTCCCTCCTCTTCCTCGCTCTGAAAATGTTCGGTTCATGTTCATCGCTCTTCAACCCCATGAAAGCTCAACCTAGTTCAGTGTCTCTGTGATGCAAACAAGACAAAATGGACTTGGGTTTCTTTACTTGTTTATTAACCCCCTCTCTCTCAATCTCTTTCTCTCCTCCACTAATTGTCTCTTACTTCTTTTTCCCTTTTCTCAGAAATGAAACGCACCCCAGAATAAGAAGAAGAAGAATAGGGGCCTCTGGTGCATGTGAGATTATATGTAAATGTGCAAGAGCTTTGAATAATTATGGCTTTTACATCTTTTTTTTTCTGATTAGCTTGTGGTTGATCGCTACGAGCTGCAGCCACAATGAGGATGGATAAAAGAAGAAGGGAAGAAAAACACAGAACACAGACGCTGTAGCTGGTTGATCAAAGGAGTGAAAGAAGTTCTTTTGCTCTCCTCTGTCTGAATCTATAAAAGCATCTCACAGTGAAGTAATACATTAATGTCGAGCTAACTGAAATATCTGGAAACCCTTTACACCAAACCTCTCCATGGACCTGAATGGCAGCTAAGCATAGATCATACATGGATCATACAGGTGAGCTTTATTAGAAAAAAAAAACCTGCAGGTCAATTTTAAATCCTGGGTGAAGGGAGCTTTTGCTTAACACCTGTCAAGCTAAATGTTCAGATCTTAACGGAAAGACATTGACAATCTTCGGAAAACTGTTCAGATGAACAATGGTGTTCCTTTTGCTATAAGAGCCGGTGTCTTTGAGTATGAATACACAATCCAGCCAAACTTTTTCTGCAAGAATGAATTTCTTAGCTTGTTTTTTTAATTTAAAAAAATGATTTTGTTTTTTATATAAATATATAATTTACCCTAACATTACAACCATTATTGTTTTATGGTATGATTATCTTTTTAGGATGGCAACTGTCAAGGGGTGGGATAAGAGTAAACAATCAGTGTATGACTGTCAGTGCATTCAGTCAGTGTTCAAAAAATGGGAAAAATTTGCATAAGGATGTGAGTAGTTGTTACAGATTCAGCTAGCATTGTGATGGCTAGAATAGTCAGAGCTTCTCCAAAACAATTCTTGTGGGTAATTCCTGGTAAACAGCGGTTAGTAACTGCCAAAACTGGTAGAAGGAAGGGCCAATGGTGAACCATTTGGGAAGTATATGCTAGCCAGTCTGGTTCAATCCCACGGATGTGCTGTAAGACAGAGAAGTTAATGCTGGCTATGTTGAAAATTAAATTAAAAGGTCAGAACATACAATGCATTTTGAAGATATAAACCAGTCAGAGCGCCCGGGCTTACATATGTCTACTGCCAAAAGTGAGAACAATAAGCATGTGTAGTAACAAAGTACATTTTATCATTATATACTTTTTTTGCATATCTGTACTTTACTGAAGTATTTCCATTTGGAGAGATTTTAAATTAATTTCACTACATTTCAAAATCAAACATCTTACTTTTTACTCAGCTGCATTTTGTGAATCAGTTGTTCCCTTTTATTTATGAGTGGATAAAAACTTAACTGTCTATCTACTTAACATGAACATACAGTTCTGCATCAGTTCAACAGCAAGCAGAAACATTTTGAAAGTAATAAATGATGAAAAAAAAAAAGCTACTGATTTGATCTTGCCACAGCACCCGTGGCCTTGTTTACATGGTTTTTAGTAGTAGTAGTAGTAGTTCAAAAGTTTTGGGGTTTATGAAGGTTTTAACAGACTCATTAATACTATTCTATTGATAGATTGGTGTGCTGAGAGTAACATCAGAGTCTTTTCAGATAAACTGAGTTTATGTCACAAGAGTCTTGTTACAAAAATAATACTAGGACATTATAGCTATAATAAATCAAATAACTTTGTATACTTAAGTACATCTGAAAGCAAAAACTTTTGTACTTTTACTCAAGTGAAATTTTAAGGGTGCACTTTTACTGGAGTCATATTTGACCTACTGTATCTCTACTTAACTTAAGTACATGGTTTGTGTACTTCGTCCAACCCTGGGCATGCAAATATCAGAGCACAATATTCGGTAGTTTTCTTTTGTTTATTTGTCTTTTTTTTTTTTTTTTTTTACATTTACATTTCAATTTTAATTATTTGTTTTGTAGAAGCACTGGTTCATAGAGAAAAGCTTAGTCTTGCTCCAGCGCCAAAGAGTTTAAGCCTCTAAATGTCAGTGATGAATTGCACATTGCTCACCTGTAGCTGTAAAGTTAATAATGGTTTGCACTGTGTGATTACTCACTGATTAGTCGACTAAAGGTTGCTTATTCAAAGAATCAATGAGCCTGTTGACTGTACTTTGACTTAGGTGCGTTTTAACAGATCTGGCTAATCACAGCGGGCCTTTTAATTAAACAAATGTAGCTCTGGCAAAATGCAAAAGCATTCATCTTGAAGACACATTCATCCTGAAGACACTCCTAGAACACATTCAGTCGCCACTTTGAGCTGTTTAATGAGACACGTATTCAATTTTCTTTCGCATTCCTTCATGTAGCGCTTTTAACACAAGCCAGCTTTAGATTAATCCTGAAACAGATTTAGACTGAGTTCTAATAAGAAAGCTAGAATTGACAGGTCAAACTACCTGAGGAACGTTTCTACCTACTTGGGAAAGAAACCTTAAAAGGAATATGGGAGACACTGGATAATGTGATTATGATTTTTTTTATATCATTAGAATTTTTTGTTCTGTGATCCAGGGGCATTAGTAGGTAATTTACCACTTTGACCAGTACTATCTTAACACTAATGCTACTAAATCCTGATTGTAAGATATCATGAATGTTATATGCTTGTAAGTATGAGCCTAACTGCTGTGCTACAGTCCATCTTGAAGATCTTGAAGATAAAGGGGATGTTTAATATTGGGCTATAGTTAGATAGCTGACAATTAGACTTTGCCATTAAATAGAAATCGTAAAGCTATCACTACTACATAATGTTTGTGTTTTTAACATTGGGATGGTCTTGCTTCTGGTTAAGCACTGTAAAATTAGAATCTAGTGTTATTTTGTTATCTTTAATTAAGGGTGAGAAATATGCTGATTTAGCAGCACTAAGTGCCTTTCTATAGCTAAGGAGGTTTTTCTTCTATGCAATTTAATACAACGGATTTGGGGCTAGATTATCTTGAGTGTAGTGGAACATTGATTCTAAGCATTCACACAACTGATCAAAGTCCAACACTGAACCAAAGGGGGTTGAAACCTCTGGTAGGTTTTCAGTAAAACTGTATACTATAGCTTAGGTATACTTGATGTGTTAGTGATGTGAAGTGCATATATTATTTCTCAGACATATTTAAAATGAAATGAAATAATTACCTAAGATTTAGACTAGGATTGTGTGACTAGGTGTTCTATATTAACTCCAAATGGCTGTATTAAAACATGGTTGTGTTTGCCACAATGTGTGGATCCTGACAGTACTCATACTAAGTCTACAATAGGCCTAAATGCTAATATCAGGGGGTCTTATTCGAATTAATAATGTTTTCAATTATTTCTTTATGTGTATTTATTTTTTATTTTTTTTAACAAAAAACAGTATGATGTGGGCAGTGTATATACAATATATAGACAAAAGTATTGGGACACCTGACTTTCCCAACCATATGTGGTTCTTCTCCAAACTGAAGTTGAAGACCAAATTGTATAGGCTGTCTTTCTTCTTGAAGTAGGAGACCAAAATGTGTTTCAGCATAACAATGCCCCTATGCACAAAGCAAACTCCATTAAGATCTGCTTTGCATGGGTTAGAGTGAAAGTTCTCCTGCTATAGAGCTCTGACCTCAACCCTTTAACATCTTTGGGGTGAATGTATATGCTGACTGCACCCCAGGCCTCCTCAACTAACCTACATGAGCACTGATTTTACTAACAAAAATCTGAATGAGCACAAATCTCGACAAGCACACTCCAAAATATAGTGGAACATCTTCCCAGAAGAGTGGAGGGAACTCTAAGAGCAAATTGTGACTAAATGTGGAAAGTGATTCTCAAAAAGTACATACCAAACTTATGACCAGGTGTCCATAAACTTTTGGTAATATAGTGTATATCAGTATAGCTTTATTTTAATTCTACATGCTTATTAGGCATAATCAAAGTTTCTGTTAAAATCCCATCTTTTATGTAAAATATTCTTTAGATCTCTTTAGGAGATCATATATTTAGCAGTCCCTGGTTGAAATCATAAGTCTTCTCTGTGCATTCAGTATGATTAGAATCTGAAACTTAAATGATGAATAAAGACCCTTGATATCATCACAGTTTAACTAGGGCAGTTCCAAGACTACGAATGATGTTAATGAAATGAGAGCAGCACCTCCCTGATTTACAAAGCAGCACCTCCCTAAGTGATTTACAAGGGTGTATTAATAAACAAATAGATTGTATAAATAATAGATAAATATCTTTAAAAACCTGCAATGTATAGCGTCCTGTCCATACAGCAAACTCAAGCTCCTGGTGCCCTTAAAGTCTCCTACAGTATAACTCATACAGTATTCTTTTTAAATGGCTTTATGCAAATAGCACATGCTTCACTAAAAAGGAAAAACTTGTTTAATGTGTGAAGAATAAACAAGTGATGCTCCTGTGAAAGATCCTCCTGTGGTAGCACTCTGGTTAGAATTACAGGCAGAGTTGAACTGGATGACCATCTTTCACAGTCTTTAAACAACAGCAACAACAACAAAAAGCAGAACATGTCCTTCAAGGCTATCAAGATGTAGTAAAATCTTATTTTTTCCAATTCCACTCTGCTTTAATGATTATAGACATATTCTTTTATTTATTTATTTATTTTTGCCTAACTTCAGCTTTCCCGGAGCTTAGGAGCATCACACACAGTGTGTATTAACAGGCTTAATGTTTGTTGCTTGAAGTAAAACATTTATTACATTTTTCAGACAGGATACACACAATGGCAGCAATGTATCACCATATAAAAACTATTAAACACTATGCATTAATATTGTTTAAGTACAACCAAAATTCTATGCTTTTCATAGCAGCTTCACACACACACATATGCTCTGAGGTCTGAAGTTTCCATAGGAACTCTGTAAAGCTACCATGACTGGATCAGCGATCTTCTCTTGCTGGTGTCGAAGCGAGGGTGAAATGGTTCATTGGCATGGATGGCAGGGATAGAGCTCCTCTTGGATTACAGCCTGGTTAATGAAGTCGTCCAGCAGTTCCCTGAGGAAATCAGCCTCTACCTGCTGCACAGAAGTGCCCCTTCCCACCCATCTCCACACACACACACTAGACCCATACATCCATTTTCCCTCTCAAAGAGATTTGCCATTTACTACATAGTCTGTACCATATCTAATCAATGCTTGACTGATTCAGACTCAAAAACTGCCCAAACTCAGGCTCTTATTATTCTGCCAGACACCTCAGGACACAGCAGTATATATGACTACCAAAGTCAATAATGAAGATGTGCATTGAGTAGATCATTTTTTTCCCCCTATGAAACTTGACTAGTGAGATCTTTTAACACACTGACAAACATTTAGCAAAAAACAACTTTTGCAATACTTTCAGGACTATTTTTTAAAGATTTATTATAAACAATTTTTGTTATGTCAAGATCATGAGAAAATTCATTAAGAATAAAATTTTGTAAATCCAACTAGTTCATGAGTTATTTCGAAACACACTCACAAAAATGTTGCAAAAAACTATTTTTGCAGTAGTTGCAGAGGCTAGTAGTGAACCGTGTACATACCTTTTTCTTTTTCTTAATGTTCTGCCTTGTATTCAGTAATTCAAAATATATACAAAGCATACATTTATATGCTCATAATTGGATCATATTCTCAGATCTGAGAACAGACAGTGTTGGCAGATTTAGCTCAGCATTAAACCATATGGTAGGCCGAGTGACCAGTGAATATATGGGTCAAAGCAAACAAGTCAAGCCGTAATTACTGCTTGGAAATTTAATGGTGTTTTGCTTTAGCTGAATACTGAAATAAAAAATGCCATGCAAACATTACACAGAAAATAATTATTAATTATATCACCTAATCCATCAATGTTTTAAACAGAGTGACAAGAGCATTGAGCTGAAATATTGGATGTTTCTTTATTTGTTTCAAGACAAATTTGTAAGATATTTTACTTCAGCACTAATTAATGAGGTTAGCTACCAAAATTCTTGACAATTGACAATGGATACTGTAATATTATTTTTAATGATGAAAATAAGGTTTATTCGCCTGCTTCGCGCTCTTGGGTTTACAAGCCTGTGTCTACTATCTGTGAATCGTTCGTAATTAGTGTTATTTTTTTCTTATTGTCCTCTGTACAACTAGTTGATAGTGAGAGGTTTCAGCCCGTTCTTGTTCCTCACACAGGGAGGGTGCAAGCTATAGACAGGTGGGGCCTCCATAACGTAAAAAAAATCTATACACTATTTCACCAATCAAGACGAGTAGCGTAAGCAAAGGCTTTTTGTGCATTTGGATAAAAAAATTTCATTCACCTGATGTGAAACCCGTTAATATCATCATTTAAATGTGGTTCTCCACCCTCTGAAATCATGAAGAGACTGTACAGTGATGAACAAAATCCAACTTTTCTGCTTACTGCCCTGATGGCACGAATGCATACCTCTAAACGCAGGCAAAATTTACAAGCGCAGTACGTGATGCATGTGAGCTGGTATCATGTATTTTTGATTGATTGTATTTTTGATTGATTGCATTGCATTTATCATTATATAATGATAAAAAAATATTATTAAAATAAATGGAGCCTTATACTGAGGATTCGCATCAGTGCCATTTAAAGAAAAATCATTATTGCAGCCAGTTTGTTTTGAGTTCAAAACAGCACGAGCGCCATGACGCGTTAAGATTTAAAATTATGATGCTTTGACTTTCAAAATACTAAAAAAGTTTGAAAAACAGTTTTGCCTAGGGCCTTCAAATATCTAGAAAAGGCTCTGCCCTCAGCTTTGAGTTTGCACATGAACTCTGAACTGAATATCATGGTTCAGGAGCCACATGTTAAGGAAGGAAATGGGATTTGTGTTACTTTGGGATGCTTAGAACTACAATTACCAGCATCCCCAGAATACCACATCATCAAGTCACTCCCTTATCACTTCTGCAATAGTTGCCCAGTCATCCAGCACTTCTTCACCACCACCGAGCCCCTGTCTGACCTCTTCACTGAATCTCACACTACAGTCTTCCTCCTTCAGTTTCCACCATCTTATTCTTCTTTCAGTCCTCACTCTCCTCCTCTTCTTCTTCACCTCCAAAACCATCCTACAGACCACCATCCGATGCTGTCTAGCCACACTGTCCCCTGCCAACACCTTACAGTCTCCAATCTCCTTCAGTTTGCATTTCCTACATAGAACATAGTCAACCTGTGTGCACCTTCCTCCACTTTTATACGTCACCCTATGATCCTCCTTCTTCTTAAAATAAGTGTTCACCACTGCCATTTCCATCCTTTTAGCAAAATCGAACCACCATCTGCCCTTCCACATTCCTCTCCTTAAAGCCATACCTACCATCACCTCCTCGTCAACTCTGTTCCCTTCACCTACATGCCCATTAAAATCTGCCATAATCACCAATCTTTCAATCGAATATATATATATATATATATATATATATATATATATATATATATATA
>JAAIIK010000027.1:2958612-2976017 GCA_014706435.1 Silurus glanis
TGTGTGTGTGTGTGTGTGTGTGTGTGTGTGTGTGTGTGTGTGTGATAAAGCTCTGATAGATCTAATAGCCTAAGTGCCCTAGGGAATGAAGGAATAGAGCATAGCTTCAAGTCTGCTCATGCTGATTCGCTGGTGCTTGGGCAGATACGCAGGCTTGGGGTGAGGTATCTGAGCTTTGCTCTCCTGGCTGTGTGTGTTGAGGAACGGAGCAGGTGCCGGAGGCTGATTTATGGCTGTAATTATGCATGAAAACAGTCCCAGTTGGTGCAACACACGATCTCCACAGCTAGGTGTGTGTGTGTGTGTGTGTGTGTGTGTGTGTGTGTGCTGAAATCATGAAGGTTAAATCACACCAGAATTGATCGAGTGCTGGGTTTCTGGAGCACCTTACCCATCTGGGTGCTACATCTGTTTGAGAACATTGATTAAAAGGGCTGCTGTTAGAATATTAGTTATTACGCTAACTACATGGTCTGAAATACCGGACTGTAAAATGAACGGTGCTTTAAAATATAAAGTTTGTTCTTTCACGTGGGACATCAGACACCAGATCTCATCCTTGCAAACTTAATGCACAGATTCTATAAACTCTATGCCCAAGATAGTAGAGGGAAAAGTTCACCAGGAGTTCAACTCCAGCATCATTTTCTTTTTCTGTGCTGAAAATTTTCAACCCACTTTTTTTTTCTCACACATTCTCCCTGTCTCTCTAGCATGATAACACACTTATGGATGACGACACGACAAACATGGCATTGTTACTGGTTGCGTCTCCCGTCCGTTGTCACCCGCATAAAATCATATCTAACTTATTCGATTACAAGAGAACTAGGATCTTCTTCTCGACCGGCTTGGTGATCATTTGTATGGTAATGATGATTATGTTTGAAAGCAAGGATTGGGTAATTATTCCAGAAGCAACACTGCCATCTGTGGGGAGTTATGAACATGATCCGCTGGTGTCGTTGCTGTTGGCTGCCTATACACATTCTCAAGTCATTTAAAAAGAACTTAGCCTGTAGCACATATTAACCTTTATTATTAAATTAGCACAACTGGACAAATGTTCTCATATTCGAAATCGTGCAAATGATGCAACACAAAAGGTTAAATATCCATTTTACTATTACTAAATGCATACCATTAAATAAAATGCAAGGCACTCCAGCTACTATTTGATGAGATGAGAACGGAAAACGGATAAGTTATGGATATCAGACCGTAAAGCGTCTGAAGTACAACAGTCTGTGGCAGGAGAAAGTTGGAACGTATGTGTAAAAGTGTACAAAATAATCTTTATTTCATGATATACTTCAGCATCTCCAACATCACTGCATGTGAATGTCCTTCCTCAGAGTAGCTTTGAATTGATTACATTTTCTCCTTGCTTGTCAGTGTTTACTTCTGTTATTTTCTTATATTTAAAGGTGCACTAATCGAAATAAAAAAATAGTTTAAAGTAAACAGAGAACTTTACACATGTACAAAAAACAAAGTTATAAGATTTTATACTTCCTGTATATCTTGAATGACAGGTGTCTCGTCCAATGATCGGTAAGTGTTCCATTCACAAACTATGCCTACCTTTTCCGGTTTGTCTGATTTGTCTTTGTGTTTTTCGGATTTGTTATTTTGTTTTTGGATTTGTTATTTTGCTTCTCGGGGTTGTTAGTGTTTTCAAACTTGTTAATTTGTTTTCTGATTTGTTAATGTGTTTTGCACTTCTAGGCCACCGTAGATAACAGCTCAGAGGTTGGACAAAGTGTGCTAGGTTTGAAGGATTTTTACTTATACGGAGATGCTTTGATGGAGCAAAACAAAAGCAAAAATTTAAGATAAGATGATTTAATGAGATTCACAGCTACAGTTTGGTCTAAAATGTCAAAATAAGACTTGTTTCGCACCTGAAGCTCTGTTTCGCACCTGAAGATTTACGAAGAAAGAATGAGATTTACAATATATTATGTGCTGTTAATCTGGGCCTATCAAACAACATGGACGGTGTTAGAAAGTCTTTTCATTCCCTTTCAGGAACTCAAGCTGCGTCGGAACACTTTGGGAAATTTTTACTTAAAATTTCATGATCAATGTATATGACACATGAAATCGTATGTCAAAAACCTTCATTAATTAGAATAACACTATACTACCTGTTAACAGTATTTGAGCAATGTTCGTACCAGTAATCAGTTGACCAGATGATTTGTCTATTATGTGCTGCATTTTAATCTATTTACTTTAAAGAAAATTGTAGCATTTGCAAAAATTTAACTGTTTTACCATCTTCAGGCTCATATTCAGATGATTGGGTGATGCAGGCCTTTGTACTGTATTACCAGAACAGCCATCTTTAACATATTAGTCCCATTTACTTTTAAGTGTTTCCCTATTGAAGCTGGACTATTTCATAAACCATGAAAAAAATAAACCACATCATCTGGCTGCGGTAAGAACTAAGCAGATACCTAATTGGGCATATATTTTTTTTATTCTTGAGTAATCGAGTGATAAAGCCTGCACTTCCTTTCCAATTAGCAACATTTTCCTAATTTCCTCATTTTTAACAGATTTGCTCAGATTCCTTTTTGCTCTGATTTGTGAAAACTCCGGCTAGAGCAGGAGGATGTTGGCACATTCTTTTAATTAGAACATTGAGTTCAGCTACTGCAGATTACACTGTGTGTAAACGTCTACACACAACTGGCTAATCATCAACACCCAGTATTTTATTTAAACAATCTCATCCTTGGTCAGTGTGTTTTCACCCTGTTTTTATTTGTATTCAATTCAATTGAATTCATTTTTATTTGTATAGCGCTTTTAACAATTACCATTGTCTCAAAGCAGCTTTACACAGATTTATACACATGCTTTCCAAAGCTGTGCCCATGGAATAAGGAAAGTGTGCCCAAATTTGACAAATTGCCAATTGAATTTCAATCCCAATTTTAAAAAACTTGGGATGCTGCAACAAAAGGCCAGAAAAAGTGCATTTTACTAATAAGAAACGGCTAGAAGAACATTTTACAACTAATTAGCTAAATTGGCAACAGGTCAGTAACAAGATTGGATATATAAATTGTATCTTACTTAGAGAGGCAGAGAAATAAAGATGAGTTTCACCAATCGAAAATCCGTGTCTACAAATAGTAAAATAATTTCTAAATAATGTTTCTCAACTAAAGTTTCTTAAACTTTAAATATTTCATCTTCAATACATAATATAATTTTTTAATAATATAAGATTTCAAGACTGTGGAGAAATCTCTGTGCACAAATGACAAGGGTGAAAATCAATATTGGATAGCTGCAATCTTCGGGTCCGCAGGCAGGCAGGCGGGTCCGCACTGCATTAAAAACAGGAAGGATTATGTAATAAAAATCACCTCATGGGTACAGAAACATCTCCAGAAATCACTGTCTGTGAACAAAGTTCGCGGTAGCATACACAAATGCAGGTTATTGCTTTATGGTGCAAAAAAGAAGCCATATGTGTGCATGAGCCAGAAACACCACCATCTTCTCTGAGCTAAAGTTTATTTAACATGGACTGAGAAAAAGTGAAAAACAGTTCTTTGGTCAAACAAATTTAAATCTGAAATTATTTTTGGAAACCATGAGTGCCAGGTCCTTGGGACTAAAGAGGAGCGGGATCATCCAGCTTGTTATCAGCACCTGCATCGTTGATGGTATGGGGGTGCATTAGGGCCAATGGAATGGGCAGCTTGCACATCTGGAAATGCACCATCAGTGATGAAAGTTATATACGGGTTTTAAACAACCTTTTTTTGTTTTAAGGGAAGGCCTTGCAAATTTCATCAAGACGATGCTATACTGTATGCTGCATCTAATACAACAGCATGGCTTTATAGTAGAAGTATAGCATAGCTGTCCAGAACTTCATGAAACAAAAAATACAACAAAGAGGGCCCTGGACTGTTGAGGAGCAAGAATCCTGTACCAGATACAAATGGGATAACATTCCTCTCCCAGTGCTCCAACGACTGGTCTCCTCAGTTCCCCAACATAAATGGACTGTTGTTAAAAGAAGAGGGGATGCTGCAGTAGTAAACATGGCCCTCTGCAAACTTCTTTGAGGCATGTTACAGCTATCAAATTCAATATTACCCTATTTGTTCTTTAGAATTTCCTCAATTAAAAATGTTATATGTTTTCTATGTTCTAGTGTAAACATTGGGTTTGTATCTCTGGATAAAGCTACTGTGGCTGCAGTCCATTAACATTCTCAGGCATTAGGTCTTCCAATAGCGCAAGCCTGGACTCCATTATCTGAAGCACACCAAACAAAGCATGGAATGAGCTTCAGCTATGCAAGTGACTGTAAATACCATATTAGATTTGTCAGAGATGAAAAATGATAATGAGGAAGAGGCTTATAATATTTTGCAAAATGCACATAGTGATGAGTATCCTGTATTCTACAGAGGTAGCGTCAATCATTACTGATAGTTTCATATATTTAATTTCCTGACAGTAGAAGTGACAGCAAATCACAGATTTATTATAGTGTATTATATAGTAATGTGCTCATTCTAAAGCGGTATCATTTCTATCATAACAGTTCATTCAAAGAAAATTGTGACATTAAAGCTTTCTTCATATATTCGAAAGGAGTCACTAGTGTCAGCAAATTCTTTGAATTTTAACACCGAATAGAAGGGTTGCAGTATCTTGGTAACATGACAACCCGATTTGGTGAGTGACATTTTATAACTGCACCTGCATTTTTGATTAAATGAGGTTGCATTAGTGCCTATGGAATGGGCAGCTTGCACATTTGGAAATGCACAATCAGTGCTGAAAGTTATATACAGGTTTTTCAGACTTTTTTTAGGGAAGGCCTTGCATATTTCATTCATATGTTGCTAGACTGTATACTGCATATTTTACAACAACATGACTTCGTAGTGGAAGTATAGCATAGCAGTCCAGAACTTTCATCAATTGAAAACGTCAGGAAATGAAAAATATGACAAAGAAGACCCATGACTGTTAAACAGCAAGAATCCTGTATTAGACCCAAGTGGGACAACATTCCTATCTCAAAACTCCAGCAGAAGAGTGATTTAGTGAGTAACTGGAAATGTTTGATGAGCAGAATGATAAAAAATTTCAAAATGTTATATTACATACAGTAAATTAAATATACATTTACACGTTAGAATGCCACTTGTCCAACTAAATTAGTGGACCAGAAGTTCAAATTAATTCAATTCAATTTAATTTGTAAAACACTATTATAGTTAGTGTTGTATAAAGTACAATTAAAACTCACTGACCCACAAACAAAGCTGTTTTTTTTTACAAAGAAAAATCCTTTCAGGCAAAAAAAAAAAATAGCACTTGTTTTAAATGGGTGGCCAAAGAACAGATGTAAAATAAATAAATAAATAAATAAATAAATAAATAAATAAATAAATAAATAAAAAAATAAAAAACTTGAAGAATGCAAATATGCATTGTACAATAAGTGAGGGGTCCACACAGAAACTCAAGATAAACACCTGCTTAGCATAATACCATCCAGTGTTTATCTATTGACTTATTACACTTTTACACTTGTGGGCTATTTAAGTCACCAAGTCGGAATTTGTATCTTACTTATCATGATTTGTAAGTATAATGTATAACAACCTGAAAAGTAGGACTCAGGCCGACTAGGGACTGCATGTTCCTGCTGTAGTAACCCAGAATGTAATCCCCTGCCAGGACGGGGAAGTCATCTTTATTCATTCTCAACTGGTAGAGGTAAAATGGATCTGCAAATTAATCAAACATGCACAAGTGAAACTTAACAGCAATTGCTGATTCATTTTCCATTAATACCTGGACAACTTCATTGATTTCAGCAAGCTCGTCCTCCTTGACCCACACAAAGGTAATGTAATCAGTGGGGCTCTTGAAGTTAGTCTAAGGGGAAGAAATATTCAGCGTAAAGCAGACTTCAGCACCCACTCAAAACTATTATGGCCGTTAATTTTTTTTTGTTTTATTCTACGTTTTCTCTTCTGGTTTCCCTTTCTTTTTAGACCTTGTAGAGGCCAATCCAGTGTGAGGTGCAGGCAGCGAAGTTATCCTGGATGGTGTAGGTCAGGATTGCGTCCTCATCAGTGCTCCACTGGCCTTCTGTGCTTACACACACTAAAGGCTTCTCCAACTTTTTCTGAATCTGGAAGCGGACACAAAGGAACACACGTTCGGATGATGAAGGCTGAAAAATAGCAATACTCACCTTTCGGATCCTTATTGTACTAAAATGTTAATTTATGTGGATATTTGCATTTACAGCATATGGCAGACACCCTTAGAGTGACTTACATTTATCTCATTTATACAAGTCTCTAATGTCCCTGATTTATACTATGTCCCTGAGCAAGGCCCTTAAGCCACTTTGGTGTGAATGCGATTTGAACTCACAAACTTTGAATCCAAAATCGAATGCATTAACATTGTAGAAATCTACAGAATGAATGCTTGGTGGGATTTGAAATACAAAATGCTGTATCTAAAAGAAGCAGTTAATTTATAAGAACAGCATTAAAATCACCTTGTTCGTTTAAACTCACTCCATACAGGACTCACCTCTAGGATAAACATGCCAATGACAGGTTTATGGTCACTAACACCATATGATGTGTCGCAGGTGTACTTCTGCTGGGTCACCCTCAAAGAAAAGTCTTTTTTGTCTGCTGCTGCTGATGATGATGAGGTTGAGCCACTCTCTTCTTCATCTGGTGATCCTTTTGCCTTTACCCTCCACAGGATTCGATCGGTCCAAGCAGGCCTCCGTTTCTTTCCGCTGAGCAGTTATAGTGATGTAATAATATTAGTGTCATAAATAACACATAAGGATGAGAATACAAGGCCAGACAGGTACAGTTTGACCTTTCCATACTGGATACAGAAGAAAAAACTCATGCGATCATCGTGGTGTTAAGACACAGCTCCAAATGTGATGATCCCATCCTTTAAACTGAGTATATTCTATTTGATTTAGGCTTTATTGGTAAAAACTTACAAAACACTGCACCCTAGTGGAATTCAATAGTAAATTGATATTAAAAAAAGTTTGCAACTTTTTAATGTTTCAACTAATGTTCACACACACGATCGTTATTATAATTTATATGTGGTACCTCTTACAATCTTTCATTATATTACATACCATAGATCTAAAATATGACATGCGCCTATGTTTGTTCAAAAATCATTTACATTTCTATAAATAGCATATACACATGTATGTCTGGAAACATGTCTTTTACAGGGAGACACATGGAGACAGGGAGACAGGGAGACACACATGCACACTGATTAAGGTGTTCAGTGGATAGAGAAATTCCTTGCTATTGATGCACATGAAATAACGGTTTGTATATGCACTACGGATGTGTATCTCCATAACAGAGGCAAATGCAATTCGTATTTTGATGCCTAGCCAACGATACGCTACATTAAAAGATGCATATGAAGCAGGTATTGTTGTGATGCAATACGCCATTACGATCCGATTTGGATTTGATTCAACACAATGCGATTCAGTGTATTACGATGCAATGGAAAAACAATATGATGCTATGCAATTCACTATGGCACAGATAGTTCCCTTTTATTTCTTTGGTTCAGACAGACAGCAAATCATTCATTTAAAAAAATTTAGGTGCCTTCTGACTTCTAACACATGGCCCTTTCACAAACAGGGCGTTGTAGTGCAAAAAATAAAAAAGATTAAATAAAACCAGACGTTATTTTTCCTGTTCTGCCTCCAGGAAGATGCAGTTCTCTGCATTTTAATCTGTATTCTATGGGACACGCCTCAGTCTAGGTAGCGTTGAGATACGTCATATTCATGCAGCAGCAGCGGTGCTGAGAGAACATGCTTAAGGTGCAGTTTAGTGAGAAGAAACAAATCTACATATAATATATTCAGATATATACAGAGAGAGAGAGAGAGAGAGAGAGAGAGAGAGAGAGAGGCATTTCACATATGGAGAATACCATTTTACTAAAGCAAGAATCCCAGTTAAGACTCCAAACCTCTACACTACAACCGCAACTGTGCCACGTACATCATCTGGAGCAGTTCAGAATCAATGTCTGTCTAATAACAAATAAAATAAATACAAATTTAAAATGTAAAATGTATTTTTAAGTATGTCCAAGACCAAATCAATTTCTCTTCCTCTGTAGGCATAAAAAGTCTAACTCAGATGTATTAATGTGTGCAGAGCTACAGACGTGTTTTGCCAGTCGAACTTGGCTGTAACAGTTTCCCTCTGACTAACCAATCAGCGAACGGAAAAATGCTTATGCTATTCTGGGCCAGCTAGCTGCCCCGAATATGAAATTTGATTGGTTAAAGAAACAGACCCATTGCTAATATTCTCTATGGTAAAAGGGCCAGCAGTATTGACTTTGAAGGCCCTGGGTAGATTAGCTTGACATGGCAGCACATACAGCCTAAAATCTAATTGGACAAAAAAAAATCTAACACACATACACGTATTGGAAGCAGTGCAGCCAAGAGAAACACAACGAAATGAAGAGAATAAATTGTTGGGAATAAATTAATACAATTTCATGTAACAAATATTAGAATATAGGTTGTAAATGTAGGTGAGTGCTTCTGATAGTGTTTAGGCCAGCAGAGAAGGCTTTGCTGGTCCTGACCACCCACCACTGGTATAACACATTTTCTTCTTCTACTTCTTTCGGCTGCTCCCATTAGGGGTCTGTCTTCTACATCAGCCTCTTTAAAACCAACTACCTGCATGTCTTCCCTCATCACATCCATAACCCCCCTCCTTGGCCTTCCTCTTCTTCTTCCTGGCGGCTACATCCTGAGCAATCCTGTCCATCCTCGTCAATCCTAATGAAAATCTCAACATCTTCAGCTCTGCTACCTCCAGCTCCTCCTCCTGTCTGTTAGTCAATGCCACTGTCTCTAAACCATACAACATCGCAGGTCTCACCACAGTCCTATAAACTTTCCCTTTCACTCTTACAGATACCCTTTAATTACAATAGTATAGCGCATCTAAGAATAATTATATATAAATCAATTGTTTTTTACTGATGCAAATATGTTAATCATTTTAATAATTAATCAACCTGGCATTTAATTAGTTTACCTATATTGTGCATTTCATAACACATTTATAAGCATTGCATTAATATTTCAGAAAGCAATTTCTAAAAGGTATTGGGTGAATTTAAAAGTTAAACAGGAAGAACAAAGTACATATCTTAATTATTATTATGGGCTTATTAATCAGGATTATTAATAACAGCACATTCATGACACTTATATAAAAAAAATTTATAAAAGCTTCATATTGTGCTTCATAACAGCAACATAAATGCTGATTGGATTAGCATTTTAGTTTGAGGCTTAAATTTTGTATGTCATACGGAGTTCATAAATAAGTCAAGCTGTACTTTAATAATGCTTTATAAATACGTCAACTGCACTTCAACCCTAGAGCATTCAATTCCCTGCTCCTGTTTGACACATAGATGCAGGACATACATCTTCAAAAATGTATGATGATAAAAAGCTTCAAAGAAAATTTCTCAGCACTATATAAATGTGCTTTTATTCATTCTCAACCTAAAATATAAAGGATTTCACGTGCAGGTGAAAACAGTCGATCCATAAAGTAACAAAGTTGTTTTTAATTTTTTTTTTCATTCATGTAAAGTCAAATCAATATGCTTTATGAAAACCTTTAGGTTCTGACATGAGCCTTACATAAATCCTCGAGTAATGCTATATAAAATATTTATCCCATCCTTGTAAATTAATTATGAAGGAAGGTAGGCTACCCATCTAATAAAGTGTTACCAACGTGATCAGTAGTGATATTGTTGAGCGGAGCTGCAGGAAACTTATTGCATAATGTTAAATATAAATCTTTAATATCTCTCCAGGCAATTAAATCAGGAGTGCCACATTTTTATATTTTGAACTGTACAACCAATCACAAGTGCACCCTGTCAGTGTCCTAGACTCTGGATTCCCAAAAATTCCAAACCACAGATAAAGGTTATTTCAATCAATCAATCAATCAATCAATCAATCAATCTATCTATCTATCTATCTATCTATCTATCTATCTATCTATCTATCTATGTAAAAATAGATGCATGATGCATGTATGTATGTATGAATGTATGTATGACTAGATAGATAGACAGACAGACAGACAGAGACAGACACAGACAGACAGACAGACAGACAGACAGACAGACAGATAGATTTTAATTTAAACCGAGCCGGCACCCTCACACACTATTCAAGCATCTTTTATACACAGATTTATTGTGCACTAAAGCTCTTTGTAACACGTTCCTTAGACTTACCGAGCAGTTTATTCTCAGTGTTGATCTCAAATTGCCAATTTGTTTGCATCTGTTTTTTGTGTCCTTGTGTTGCCCGTCTGGATCCTGTTTGTGTATCACCTGAGCTTTGCCTGAATTTTGATCACAGCCTTACCGTACGATCTGAATGACTGCACCTAATTAATAAAGACTGTCTCCACTGCATGTGCATCTACTTCCATGAGCTTCAATCATTTTACAAAGTGGTGGACAGTAAAGTAAATAGCCTTTTTTGCATATCTTTATGTTTTTCCATTTGGGGAGACTTTTACTTTTACTTCACTACATTTCAAAGTCAGATATTTGACTTTTTACTCAACTACATTTTGCTAAATCAGTCGTTCCTTTTTATTTATGAGTAGATAGAAACTTAACTGGTCAATCACGCAGCAAGCAACCACGCTCTCTTTTGAACTTGTTTTGATTGCTGCTTGGTGGTATCTACTTAGCACAAACATACAGTTCAGCATCAGTTCAACAGCAAGCAGAACATTTAGAGATGAATAAATGATGGAAAAGACTGCTGACTCGAACGTGTCACAACACCATTGGCCTTATTTGCACTATTTTTTAAAAAGTAGTTGAAAAGAAGGTTTTGAGCTCATGATTTTAATAGATATCGCAGTGTTTCTTATATTGTTGTGTTAATTTTAACAGAGTCTGAGTTGATTAAACAACAGTCTTGTGACAAAAATGATAATAGGAACATTATCGCCATAGTAAATCATAATACTTTGGATATTTAAGTGAAAGTTTAAAGGGTGCACTTTTACTTTACTTAGTAATATTTTACCTTGTTTATCTTTACCTTAACTCAAGTACATTGTTGTGTTATGTGACCCAGAGCTTCTGTTACTGTATACAAAATAATTTAATACCTATTGGCCAATCAGATTCCATATATAAGGAATAAGGTTTAATAAATTATATTGAAGCCTGTGCAAATGGAGTATTTTAAAAGAAAAGGTTTTATATTTACACAAATTTTTCCCTACAAATACTGTGAAATGCAGTGATAATGGAATTTCTGCATAATCACCGGTTGCATATATTGCAATTATATGGTACAAAATGATTATTAACACATGGTGACTGACTCCACTGAGATATGCAGTCCCTCTGCACCAGCTCAATACCTACTGCAGTGGAACTAATGCACACTTTATAGGTCCTAGCACAGAAAGAGGATATAGCGTGCCTAATCCTACTTCAGTAAGCCTCTTACTGCATGGCAATATTATACAATGTCCAAATAAACGACAGTTTCTTTTGCCGCTCATCCTGTAAGGGTTAACAGTCACAATACAGACAACTAGAGCTTAATGGAGTTGTGTGTACTATAGATAAGGGTTATGGAAGGGTTTAGTGCTCTTGACTAAGTTGAGTGAGAAGTTTAGGTTGGAAAAGTGGCATCTTACGTAAAACCAAGCCATGTCTTCTCAGGACTGTGAGAGAAAAGAATGAAGAGTTTATAAAGGCTTTGAAAGAAGGCATAAACTCTTGCTGATAAGAGTTTCTGGGAGGTCTGTGTATGTGTGTGTGTGTGTGTGTGTGTGTGTGTGTGTGTGTGTATTTACTGAGTGATGAAGGGCTTTACCTCATGTCATAGGCCTCGGAGAAGCGACTAAATTTGTAGGTTGGCTTGAACTCTAGAGGTCCTTCTTCAAGCACTTGCAGTAGAGGTTCCGTCTTTTTCATCATCATTAGCTAATAAACACACACACACACAAAAGCATCAACAAACAATTTTTACTCACCACATAAACTGCAGAACATGTATAGAGTTTATGTGTGTGTGTGTGTGTGTGTGTCACCTGGTCTTTCTCCCACAGCAAATTGAAGCGACCACTGTTGATGATGGAGCGCAGGAAGTGCAGGCCGTGATCTGCAATGCGGAAGTTGAGATCGCCAAACCAAAACACCACACTGCACACCCAAACACAAACACATCCACACACACGTGCACACACAAATAAGTAAATAAGTGCACAAGTGTATAATTGTGAGTATATGAGTATGTATAAATAAGTCTGAATAAATGTTGCAATTAGTGTAAATAAATGTATACAACTTAACTAAAAAAAAAAATATTTTATTTATTTTTTCATTTTTTTATTGCATTACAGTGGAACCCGGGTATGTCGCCGGCCTAGGGGACGCCAAAAAGCGTCGAAATAACCGATGATCGAGATAAACGAAAACCAATATGGCAGCAACATATTAACGTGCTTGAAATTTCTTTATGTACATGATGTGCGTTATTAAATGAGAATGTGCATGCACGTGTTTTTGGAGGTTTTTTTTACACAACAGCGTTGCCGCGATTTGTTTGATTGGTCATGCGGATCGAGATAACCTGTAATGCGGATAAGGAGGCGGAAGCCGAAGTAAACGCAAACAAAGTTTATTGAGAATACTCAGGAGATAATCCACCAATACTTGTAGCGAAGCAGTAATATCCAGTGGTGCGCTCCGGGAGCGCGGTCCACGAAGTTCTGTGAAAGCAGGGACAGTTCGTGTAGAGAATCGACGGCTTAAATAGGAGATGGGATGAGTGAGTGAATGAGAGTCAGGTGTGTGTGATCAGCATGACTGCGACGAGCTCGCCCGCACGGGAGAAGAAGCAGGGTGCTTCTGGGAATGCCGCCGCCGAAGGGGCCGTGGCAGGGGGATTCCTGACATAACCGACGTTAAGTGGCAAATTTGCCCCCCCTTGTGCTCGAGATATTAGGGTTCGGCGACATAAAAAAATCGGCATAACCGATTAAAAAATGCTAAGGCAAAGCAAGAATTTGGCGGTTCCACTTCAAAAACGTCGACTTAATAGGGTTGGCGAGTTAACCGAGGTCGAGATAAGTGGGTTCGACTGTATATCTATTTTTAAAACCCACTTTTGAATGTTGCTCCAAAAACCCATAAGTTATCATTCTCTCAACAGAAAAAAACTGTTCTTCACCTTTCAAAAATATAGAAACTGTGCCTGTGTGTCTGTACTGTTTTGTATTTGCAATATATATAAGAAAGTGGTTAAATATGTAAGTATGCATGTGTGAATGAGGTGCACTGACTTGTGGTCGAGAACATGTTGTGTATTGTCAAAATCGAAGTGCTGAGAGCTTAGGATGTATTCAAACTCGTGCACCCTCTGCATCGCGTAATCCATGTGTGCTGCTAGGTGGCAGTTTAGGAAGCACAGCATGTGTCCGTAGAAAGAGAACCGCATCGACACGCCACCTTTATTCCCCTGTGATGGTAAAGCGATCATGTACATACTTTATTTTATCCCAATTGTATGATATATAATGAAAATTAATCATTCTAACAGTTTTAAAACAAATATTTTAAAACAAAAATATTTGCATGTGTATTTAATACCCAATAGCCAAAGAATCCGGTGCGTGTGTAGGTGGTCTGAATGTCACGGATAAAAGGAAGATGGACCTGTTTAGCAAACAGGAGCAGGAGAAGACCCTGCATTCTCACAGATGTCACCTAATAGAAAATTCAACAAAAAGTAAGCAAAATAGTTTTTAAAATAGTTTTAATACTACTTAAATACATTTGATCAATTAATACATTAACATTTCTGGGGATGTGTTTACACTTTTGCCGTATAGTATAAATATAGTTAAATTTCGAATGGAATTTTTTTCCAGTTGTGTCCACTAGTGAACAGTTGATAACCTTAACAACGATGATACTATAAAGAATAGACATTTGGTGTCCCCCAATGAGCATTGATTTTCTTTTGAGTCTGGTTCCACTCTCATACCCATTAGGGTTTCTTTCTCTCTCATTTTTCTTTTTCCTTGCTACTGAAGCCACTGGTTCACTCATTAGGAATAAATGTATAGGGACTAATTTATAATGCTAAAATTTATATTTATAATCTATTTATAAAAACAACCACTTATATAACGGAAGAGCAAGTGAATGAGAGTGGCCTGCCCTGACAGCAGTGCGTAAACCCAGTTAATCATACTACTCAGAAATAGGCCAACCATACAAAATCCTGATTCCGTCACAATTCCGCTGATGAAATACAAAGGAGCCAGTGTTCTCTCTTCTAATGAGGGGCTGCATAAAATCGTCTATTGTTTTCCTACACTATTTTTAACCGTATAAGAGAACAACAGCGTCATAACCAATTTGAATCATATAACCATTCTCCTAGTACAGTGTTGTACCTTGACAAAGCCGTTTGGCATAAGAGTATCCATGAAGAGGTGGCTCCACGAGTCTTCTGCTATCAGATCAGACATATACTTCACTGGGGTGGCGCTTACCTCCTGCAGACTGCAACACATTGTTAGCATGTACATAAGAGTTAATATTAGCAGGATGTTTATCCCTGCAAAACTGAATATATCAGTTTTAAAATAACCAGAAAGTCCCAGGTAGTTAGTCTTCTTTAGACAAAGGAAGGAAATAAGGAATGTATGGTAAAACTGTATAGTAAAATTTGATTGGCATTTAATAACAATGTGAATACAATCATTCAGTTACACATAAACAGTTCACATCTACTTAATTTACTTTACTTCAGTGTCTTGTTTCAAACTTTTGTATGTTTCTATGGTAAAATGAAACTGGAATACAGGAGTCAGTTATTATAATATCGCAGTAAGATTCAGTAAGTAATATTCAACCTAGTTACTCAGTAATTATGACAAAATTGCACATAAAACATGTAAGTACAAAGCTATTAAACGCAGGAACAAATAAAAAGAAAGAACCCCTGAACTTAATTTAAACCATTAGAATGGAAAAATTATATTGGCTGAAATACAAAATATGAAAATACCCAACCAAACTTTTCCTTCTCACTTAGGTTATATGATCAACAATACATCTTTTATAGCAGTAGTATGTATCTGTATATAATAAAACTAGTTTCAGAGGCCTGCTTTACATTCATAGGTTTCCTTTACAAGTGAAACAATAGTCAAATATACCTAAAGGAACAAAAGATTGCATGTAAATAAAAGTCTCACCCTATTACAAAAAGATCAGAGTCAAAGTCAGAATCAAGCTATAACAGTGACCTCACATGAACTGGAGGATCTGCTGTACCGACGTTCCATGTCACTATATGAAGTCTGAGAAAGATGGAGAAATCAGGAGAAAGGAAAATGATCACATGGAAAAATAACAGACAGGAAATGCACGCGTTATTTTTTATTATTATTATTTCAAACACACATTGATGAGTACCAACATGCTCAGCAGAAGTTTCAT
The DNA here is from genome assembly GCA_014706435.1 of Silurus glanis. Lineage (NCBI taxonomy): Eukaryota > Metazoa > Chordata > Actinopteri > Siluriformes > Siluridae > Silurus > Silurus glanis. Next base: position 2,974,252 of record JAAIIK010000027.1, read on the forward strand.
GCTTAAACACCAAAAAGCAGAAACTGTAACGTGTAAACCTGCATAATGAAGTATAAATGGAGCACTAAAATGATCAACGTGGGTTGTATGTTGTAAAAAAATTCATTTTTATACCTTTTAAAGTAATCTTGCATGTAATACAATGTCTGCTATTCATTATAACATGCCTAAATCAACTAACCACATATTTGCCATTTAAGATAAATTATGTTTAGGCTTCTAGAAGCTGCCTTTCAATCTTGAGAAAAGGCCTGGTAACATTGTTTGACAATTTTTGATTGAAGATTCCACCCAAGACAAAAGCAGGCACCTGAAGAACTCTGCTTTGTCGACCGAAGAGCTGGAAGGCTTTGTCCAGGGTGCGGGACACCTCCTCGGCAGCTTCATCATCAGAACTGAGGTCTTTCACACATGTAAGCAGCTGTAAGAGGCTCTGGCGTAAATACACACTGCTGGACCTGGTACTGGTGTTGCTATCTGAACGTGCCCGTGTACCTTCCAATGCTGTTGCCATTTTGTTATCAATGCTGACCCCCTGAATACGGTCTACAAAACTAGTCCCAAAGGGCAATGTACACGATTTAATATACTGTCCAAAAATTATTTTAGGAGTCCTAATTTTGACACGCACAAAAAAAAAAAACGCACAGTGGAAGTTATTAATAAGGATTAATATTGAGGCTGAACAAGCAAAAATGGAAAGGTCAGTTAGATCTTCGGAGAATGGAGTCCTATAAATTTCCTAAAGCATGTTGCTCTTTGCTTGATATCTTTTGCATTTTTCCCACATATACAGTAGATGCATTTTTCCCACATATCCATTTGATCGTAACAGATGTCCATGTAGGTCCACCAAATTTCCAAAAAAAGAAACTTGAAAGGAAAGCATGTGGTGTAATCCTGTTTCCACAGTACCCCAGCAGCTATGTGGCAGTAAGAATGCATTCTTTTTGGAGGGGATATGTGAGAATGAGTGCCTGAGATTAGATGGTGTAATCTGTAAGAGGCTCCAAATACACTGTGATCTTTACACACGTTTTTTTTTTTTTTTTTTACTGTATTTGGACAAAGAAACCAGAACGCATTGAAATGCTAATAGGTTTTATGAGAAAATTCGCACTAGTAATGTGATCATTTCTTGCAGGTCAGTCAGAAATAGAAATAAAATGTACATTTGTCTGAGTATCTATGGAGCAGAATGTGAAATATGATGCCAGGGACTGCAAAATAATACATAATAATAGCTAAAATATTAATGATAAAACTATCACGTATGGAATCTTCAAAATCTCAAGCCAAGTCTCCAATCAAGCAATAAAATCCGCCAACGTGCACATCCGGCAACTGAACCAGTCAGTGTGGAAACAAAGCAAAGTTCCGTTTGGTGTCTTGATGATTTACATAATTGAAAACATTTATAAGAATATTTTGTGTTCATGCTCTATGATTTAATAATATACATACATTTGCATAAAGGAGAAATGGCAAAAGTACACAAATCCCTCAAGTAGAAGTGCAGATGCTCATGTTTTAAAAGACTCTTTTAAGAAAGTTAAAGTACTGACCACTTTTTTACTCAAGTTAAAGTAAATAATTTTGGACTCTGACATGTACTTAAGTAAAAAGTAGCTATTACTACTACCTGTTTTAGCGTCACTGGTAACTGGACCTCACGTCATATTAATATATTAATATAAAAGCATTTCAAATTTTGTTATCTAATGAATGTATCCAGGCTGAACATCCACCATATAGAACACAAGCAG
>JAAIIK010000027.1:2976417-2987692 GCA_014706435.1 Silurus glanis
ATATATATATATATATATATATATATATATTGTTCCTACTCTGTGATTCCTTCCAGCAGCAAATGGCAAATTATAAGGACAAAAAGACACACGACATAAATGACAAATTTTAAAGTCATGGTAGTGCAAATACAAGAACCAAAAGTAAAAAAAAGAAATAGTGTATAAAGTATACAGTGTGCAATGTAAGCATGGAAGATACGCATGTGCTATGTACTGCAGAGGTGGTACTGTATGTTGGTATTCTCCTTGTAATGGGGTGTTTGTATGTCTGCAAAATATGCAGATAAGAAGTTTATTCCTGTGGTTATAATAACAGTGATTGTAGCTCAAAGTAATCACAGATACGACCCAGTTTCTGCCTGATGTGTATGGATATGACAAAACTCTTATTGTAATCAGAATGATGACAGTAGAAACTAGAAATCTTCTTGAATGCATTGCACGAGTTGAATAGTTGCATACTGAGTGGCACATGTTACTCTTAACCTCTTACAGAGCCCAGAAAAAAGTATCCTACCTGTTTGCATGAAGTCTTTGTCCGCTTCGGAGGGTCCCAGCGTTCATTGTTTAAGAGTAACTAATAAACATTCTCTAAAGCATTTACACATATTGGAAATTCAGCACAGTGAACACAGTGTCCACTCGGTCATATACCCTGCCTGCTAGTGCCACTTAAATGCATTCTCTCATTGGTTGTTGATGGATGTGACACAATGGGCTCTGCTGGATGGAGATTCTGAATGGTGAGAAACCAGTGTCTTTGAATGACTTACATTCCTGCGTATAAAATGTTTAAGGCTGGCTTGTAATTGTGTGGTCAAATAAATTGCTCAATGACTTAGAATTAAACAAGAAAGACATTTTGATTCATACAAAAAAAACACTTTTTGATGGACTAAGCTTTTTTTTATTGCTAGCTAAAGTTCAGCATGCATGGAATTAAGTTTTTTATTTTTTTTTTATTTATTTTTTTTTTTTTTTATGAAGAAGAATTTTAGAACTGATTGTGACCTCCCAAGTAGAAGATGTCAAATTCAAACCCCCTGCATCATGATGCAGACATTCATGGTAAAACACAAAATTGACTCTCAATGCTCACTATTCTGTTTCTTGTCAATCACATTAGCTGATCATGGGTCTATGAATATGTGTATGTAGAAGAGGGCAGATATAATTTTTGTCTGGATGTGTGATCCTACTTTGGATTCAGAAAAAACACCAATTTAACCAGATGAGTTTTTAAAAACAAACAAACAAAAAAACCCGAAATCACAATTGATCATTCAGAAACAGTGAGTTGGACAGTCGACCTCTGGTGGTCTGGAGGGAAAATATTCAGTTTTCATGACATGCTGTTGGATTGGAGATTGTAGTTATATACATCAGTTATTAAAGCAAAAACTGCCGAGCAGAACTAGCATACCTGATGACACCCTTCCTTCGTTTCTTGACTGCTACCATGTATATGAATGTTCTTAGCTCACATCATCACAGTGTCATGGTTGCACTAAACTATGATTTCCATCGACCCCTGCTCCTGTCACATGACTGACTGCACTGAAATCATGTTGTAGCATAATTAGTGCTAGTTCTTCTTATTCATTTGTCAAAATTTTGGTTGTATTCTACAGAGGTGGTAGCTCAGTGGTTAAGGCTCAGGGCTACTGATAAGAAGGTTGGGGATTCAAGCCCTGTTATCGCCAAGCTGCCTCTCTTGTTGCTCCAGTACAAGGCCCAAAACTGCTCCAGGAGCCCTGTATCTTGGCAGCTTCTAACATCACTATGCATAAAGCACCTTTCTTACTTTATTTCATTCTCAGTTTGTTTTATTATCTTTGTGTCCTGTGTTTTTATTTCTGCACTCTCCTGATGTTATAACAGTGTTCATGGAAACAAAACAGTGACCGGATCTCTTCAGTAGCGGTCATTTTCTATAATAGAGAGAAAAATCATTGAAGTCATTAAGATCAGTGTACGGTAGTGTACACTTAGATTTTAGAGTAGTTTTGATTTAAAATAATTCTAATTTACAATATTTTTTTTCCATATTTTATTTTATTCACATATCCATGTAGTTCAGAAGATAAAATGACAAAAGGCACAAATTCACAGTAAAAGAAAGTAAAAACAGATGACAAGCAAAGGAGCAACATTTAAAAAAAGGTTTAAAAATAAACCATTTCTAGTTCTGAAATAATCGACTTGTAAACCTGACAACAAAAAAAAAAAACAAGACCTGGAATAACAACATAGCTATATGAGAGTCTCTTTGCACAATGATCTGCTTCCTGTACGGGCTGAGGAAATGGATCATTTGATGTTCTGATTTTAAGCCACCTCTTATTCAGACTCTTATTTTATTTTTTTTTAATAATAAAAGTTCTGGATAAAAGCTGCCCTGTGCTGGTCTTAGACCAGTTTCTCTGACTTGTCTGAATTCGCTCTTTTTTTTTTTTATTTGAGTAATAATAAAGAAATGCCCAAACTGTTCTAAAACCAGTAAAAAGTGGTGCTGACAATTTTGAAAGACCTCACTTGTTAAAATAGGCAGCAGCAGAGTTAGGAGACTGCAGACATACGGCAGGTACGACGACGATAAGGAACAAAAAATAGATATTCTTCAACACTATCCTGCCAAAAAGGTGAATTCTGAGGACACTGAGAGGTCATTAAGTTAACAATTTATTCGATTTCAAGAACAAAACAGAACGGCTCAGAACTAATTTCTCATTCGAGTTGTTCGTCGTGACCGAGCAGAACCAAAACCGCACTCGGTAGTTTACTGCAGTTCAGATTGGCTTTCATGACGCTTACAGCAGCATTGGAGTTGTTCCTTAAAATTCACCTTCCTGCAACCACAGCATGATGTAAATGGAAAGACGAGTGCTGATGGATTGGCAGGACAGTCTGACAAATATAAGACATACCTATAGTGTGTATTAATCTATATTTATTTATATACTATGTACAGTTCAATACATACATCCAAACAGCTCCATGATTGGGTTCCTGGGGCTGACGCAGAGGTGGCGTATTGCTGATGGTATTGTACAGTGTTGAATGTTAAACTCAGCTACATGGACGGGAGTGTGAGATTCAGTCTATCCATATTTTCAACATCTCTCAAACACTGACACTTCATGAAACACACACACTCATACACACGCAGACACACACACACACACACACACGTACACACACGCACGTACACACGCTGTTTTATATAGAAAATATATAGTCAGACAACCAAACTCCAAATAATTCTTGTTTCCTGAATCCAGTCAAGTGCTGACACTAAGAAACGTTCCGGGAACCGTAATCACTACGAGGCGATGTGATGAGATAACGAACGTGAGCATTATTGCTAAAATCCGGATAAAAGTTTCCTTTTATCAGATAGAAGTGTGAACATGGGCCAACGACTTTAAAGAGACAACAAACCTTTGCTATCTTTCAAGTCTTTGACCTTCTCAGAGCAAAGTAGAGCAATAAAAAATAAAAAAAAAAGACATACACAGAAACATATTTTTCCTGTGCGCTGTGTTCTTTGTTGATTTGTGGAGTCGTCTCAGCAGGAAATTTCTCGAGACAAGACGGACATTCTAGCGCTAATTTGCATGCGCGCACAAACACATGCTTTTCTCGTTTCTTTAACCTTCTTCTTGTCCTTTCCTACATACACCCAGGGAAAAAAAACAAGGACTTCATGACGGCAAAAATAGAGCATTAGAGAATGACTAAGCACAAATGGTGCATACAGAGGACAAAACAAGGATGTGAAAAAATCCTAAATGTTCCACAGAGACGTACCAATCAACACCTGCTCTGTGAGACAGAAACGATGTGCTGGTAATCTCGTATAGACTTCTGAAGTGCAGAAAGGCACAAAGCAATCAGTGCAGTGTTCTTATTTTACTGACTATCTTTTGCCTTACGATGAAGGAATAATATATTTCATCTAATAGCCTGACATCCGGCCTCAACCACTAAATACCTCTCAAATGAGCACCTGTCATTCTGGAGGCCTGTTTTCAAATGCGATCCTGCTTCAGTGGGAAGGAGGAGTTAAATAGATTTTTTTATAATAATAATAATAATAATAATAATGACAATCACAAGAAGTTCAAAATAGAACACTGAGGAGAGTCAGCTTGGTCCGCAAAACACGTCTAATTTCAATTACTAAGATGAATTACTGGCCGGAGAAAGAAAAAACATCTCCCGAAATTTAGGGAAAATATACAGAACCCCCATATGATTTTGACATACTTCTTATCATGAATATCTCTTTGTGGAGTGTCTGGTTTTATGATGGTGCATGGCAAATTATCGTTATTTATTAACGTCTTTTAACTTTTATTCCTCAGACTCTATTATCAACCTGGTCAGAGGAGCAGAATTTCAGTTTTCAATTATGAACCGTCACCCAATTCGTTTGAAAATTAGTATTATTACGTAAGTGAGTGACAGAGAGAAAGAGAGAGAGACAGTGACCGAGATTAACTCAGATTACATTACTCCTCGAGAAGTAGGAGGTGAAAGACAAAGAATGAGGAACTGAAAAACTCACAACAGTGTAACATGAGGCCAGTCATTTATAATGTATATTTCAGGGGGAATTTTTCCTAACAAGTGACAACAGGGGAAGCTTATAATTTCACAATACGGCAATGCGGCCGGCACCTTACACACCAATATAAACAGCAGCACACTCCGCCTATATACAGGAGACTTAGTCTTCAAGAGCCACCATTCCTTTTACAGGGTCCTTCACTCTCATCTGAGAAAGGAAACAAGAGCGAGACAGAAAGCAAGACTAAGTTATTTTCTCTTTTTAATAGCAGCTTAATTAATACGCATCAATTAATACACATACAAGGCCCTTAACCCCTTTGTGCTCCAGGGGCGCCGTATTATGGCTGACCCTGCGCTCTGACCCCAGCTCCTGAGCAAGCTGGGATATGTGAAGAAAATCATTTCACTGTGCTGTAATGTATATATGAAGGCTATTCTTCTATTCTTCTATCAATTTTTGAATCTAACACCATTTACGTCCTTTCTTTTATTAGTGTTCAGAATATGGTTGCAACATTATTAACAAGCAGAGAGAGAGACACAATCTTCATCAAATGTAAAGAAACAGTAAATCCAAGTATACAACTTTAACCAATTAAAAAAATTAAATAAAGGTTTATATGGACAATAGAAAACTTACTAGGTTGCAAAGCCAAAACTCATTACCCTCAACTACATGGAGCCTAGTTGAGGGGGTTGGCAAAGATCTTAAATTCCTAGTCTGAATATTCATTCATCTGCTTAGAGCTGCATCTACACTAATCCGGATAAACTAGAAAACACTGTTTTCGTCTAAAAACGCTCCAAACCCACACTACTTTTAACGGTTTCCCAAAAGTTCCCAAAAAATGTGTTTTCAAACGAAAACGTATTAGTATAAGACTCTGAGAAAGGTTTTCTCTTTAATCTATTAGGTTTTAATAGACCAATGGCAGTAGAGGTGTGGTCGAGTGACGGCTGCGGGTGGAGAGGATCTTGACAAACCGTCAGTTCCCGACACATAATGATTCTCATCGTTGGCTTGTTACGGCCAGGCTACTTAGTCCTGTCTTTTTCAGGTTTGGCTGTAAGCAGGGTGCACAGGTTGCTAGATTGCAAGGAGAGTTTTCCAATTTATCTACAGTACCTGGTAACATTAACTTTATTGAAGTCTGCAAAACTACAAGCTGAGAAATATCATCTCAGCCAAAATATCGTCTGGGTTTTGGCACCACCGTTTTTTTTTTTTTTTTGGATAGCCTAAAGGTCTCTCTATATGCTCCACATGCTTTGTCATGTTACATGTTTACTAAGCATAACATTAAGCAGAGCCTCCACATGACGTCTCTTGTTCTTGGCAATGTAATATCATTTGCCGAAATCACTAGAACATTGTATTTGCATTATGTATACAGAGACTGAAATGCTGGTTTAAACTGTAAATCAGGTTAATTATGTACAGCATTGGGGCAGCACGCCGGTAAAGCGAGTAATTCTACGGCCTTTTTTTCAACCATGAGTTGGAATTGAAATAAGTGTGTATTCTTTTGTATGTGTATGTTCTTCCTGTGTCTGTGTGTGTTTCCTAGAAAGTTCTCCAGTTTCCTCCCATGAGGAAAGGAGAATGGGCTCTCCTCAATTACCCTCAGTTGTCAATAAATGTGTGAGTGTGTGTGCATGGCACCCTGCAATGTTCCTGAAATACACTATGACTCTGACCAGAATAAAGCAGATACTGTAGATGAATGGACAGCCAGAGGCAAAGACATTTTATTGACAGATGCTAAATTTGTTTGGAGAACGTCTGACTAGTTTAGATGTGTCCTGCTTCGTTTGGCTGCTGCTCCTCACACTCTATGCCTTATTATCAGCTTCAATCAATTATTAGGCAGACACAAACTTGAAATGAAATTGTATTTGGCTTCTGTTTTATTTTCTATTAAAAGGAATCTTATATATGAACATACACTACATGTTCAAAATTTTGTGGACACCTGAGCATAACATTCTATATTCAAAACTCCAATCATCTGGGAAGATTCTCCAGTAGATTTTGGAGTGTGCTTGTGGAGATTATTGGTACTGATGTAGGGTGAGGTGTTCTGGAATGCAGTCAGCATTCCAATGCGTCCCATTCAAGATCTTCTACTCCAACCTGGGTGAATCTTCATGGACCTCGTGTTTATGCACAGTGGTATTGTCATTCTGGAACATATTTGGTTGTCATATTGCTATAAGTGAAGGGAAAATTTCAAGCTACTGCATCCAAAAACATTAATACAATTGTGTGGCGCTTGTATTCAAACTTTGGATTCACAGTTTAGGTAAAAAACACATATGGTTGGAGAAAAATCAGGTGTCCCAATCCCTTTGTCCATATAGTGTATATAAAAAAATACTAACATTTGTCATTACATTAAAAATATGCTTTATAAAGAAGGAAAAAAAGTATTATAATAGAATATATAAACTGATTGCAGAGCAGTGGTCTGGTGTCCACTGTATTTTCTGCCTTCCACACGTTTTTTTACTCTGTCTATTTCTCTGTTGCTCACCTCATCCAGTTCCTTCCTGGTCTCCTCCTCCATCCTGCGAATGTCATCCATGTTTAGTTCAATCCAGTTATCAATCCAACAGAAAAGCTGCCGGTGGAAATTAGTGAACAGGCGTTTCTCTTGCTGTTGACAGAAAGAAATGGAAAGAGAGTTGAGTATAGAAAACAATGACTGATACGAAATGATACTGAAATGATGTCACCTGCATATTAACTGTACATAGTTTTTATATACACACACACACACACACACACACACACACACACACACACACACACACACACACATACATATATATATATATAAAATATACATTTTACATGCAGTTTACTTTATTTCTCTATGAAAACAGTTTTGGTATCACATCCTCTTATATCTGTCTCTAGAGAATAAATCAATACCTACCCGAATGCTTTATTTACAACTGCATTAACCACTTTTTTCTATTCTTTCCTCGTGTCTAAATCACTGTCTGGGTGAAATCACACATACAGGCGTTGGAGACAGCGATTTACAAGCCGAGGACAAAAAGAGGTTTGTTTAAGTTGTTTTGCTGAAAATAGCATGCAGTTTTTTCTGCTTGAATGCACTCTACATTAAACTGCTCCCTAATTGCTCAGGAGAAACATTTCAGATACTTCTGACTTCAAAATCTGTCACAACACTGCATGAGGTATTTGTAAATTGGATGTTTACTGTAATATCCCAAACGGGTGAAGTTTCGCCAGTTTTTGATAACAATAACACAATAGAAACTGGTGTCTGAATCAAACAAAATAAAGGTTGGTATGGTCGATTCTGTAAAAAAATAAAAAATAAAATTACCTGACCAATCCATGTTGTATAACATAGGTGGAAAATAACTAGCAGATATGATATGCACTGCTTACTAATGAATATAATTAATTCATAATGAAATATTTTACTTAAAACTTATTATTGTTACAATCAGTGTTGAATAGTAGCTGGCTACAAGAAGCGGTGATAGTAGTGGAACAAGTAGCATTGCAGAAGCTGAGTTATTTTATAGTAATGTAGTCTTTCTTTCGGCTTCTCCCATTAGGGGTCGCCACAGCGGATCATCTGTATTCGTGATCCGCATGTTCAATTTGGCACATTTTTACGCTGGATGCCCTTCCTAACGCAACTCTTCCCATTTATCCGGGCTTGGAACCGGCACTAAGAGTGCACTGGCTTGTGCAACCCTTAATGGCTGGGGTTGGTTCCCTGACCGGGAATCGAACCCGGGCCGCAACGGTGAATCAGCGAATTTATGTTGTTTTAAGGCCTAAAATGTAGATTTTTTTTACTTTGGACTTCTTTTTTTTTAAGACCGCACGGAAACCCTGAATAAAGCCAGGCATTATTCAAGAAAGCACCCAAAAGCACAGTCCACACACAGTCTTAATATATGCTCTTATTAGTCATATGTCTAATGCCTACATTACTCATTATTTTCTATAAAGCATCATGTAATTCAAATATGGCTGCTTCTGAGCTAAAACTAATACCAATACCACTACTACTTAAACAATTTGGCTAAATCTATTCTTTTTTAAACATCTATTACTCTTGACAAAACACAATATGTTCAATATGCTCAAGTGTGCTGATACTAATCACCAGTGGTGGGTGGTCAGGGCCAGCAAAGCCTTCGTCAGTATTATTTCGTCCTCTGATTGGTTGGTCAGAGGGAAACTGTTACGGCCAAGTTCGACTGGTGTGTAGCTCTCTGCACACATTAATACATCTGAGTTAAACGTTTTTATGCCTACGGAGGAATAGAAATTGATTTGCTCTCAGGCATACTTAAAAATACATTTTGAAGTAAAGCTAGACATCGTGAGGAGGTCGGCCAACCCCAAAGCGAGCTAGCTTGTCTCAGCCCGGGAAAGAGTTTGTTCACCACTTCCAGACCAGTGGTACCACTGGATTACAGCCTCTGAGGAGCGGTGCAAATTATGTGTCTGCATCTCTGGTGAGTAGGTTGTATTTTATTAAATTTTAAAAGTTTTTGTCATGTTATTAGACAAATATTGATTCTAAACTGCTCCAGATGATGTAGGTGGCACAGTTGCGTATGTAGTGTAGATGTTTCAAGCTTGCTTTAGTAAAATGGTATTCACCCTCCATACGCGAAATGCCTCGCTGTCTGTAATGCCACGCGTTGTTATAATGCGTTTTTGTACAGTATTGATGGTTCCTATAATTGCGAGGTGATAGTGGTGGTATAAAGAGGTGGATTAAGTCGGGTAAGTCCCCACTGAAGGCCCAGGTACCAAATGCAAAAAAAAATATTTTATGCATGACAGAAACACATGATAATGGGCAGTTTAAAAATAAAAATGACCATATATTCTAACCTCAATTTACATCACTGTAGTGTTTGACTGTTTGTATTCTACTTATATTAAGCTTTTGAAATATTAGAGGAACTGCTTTAAAAATGACTAAGAATTTCATTTGCACTGTTTGACAAAGACCCGATAGTTGACAGCTTGAGCGTATGCGGGCTTCGCAGAGGACCATTTGAGGCCACACATGTCCTCGGAGTTGAATGCACTAAAGCTCACCTTCTGAATGAAGCTCTCCACTTTGTTTTGCAGTCCCCACCACTTGAATTTCACGGTTACCAGCTTGTAAGCACACATGTGCGGACATTCTGTCTTTTTGGGTAGTTCTTTCTGTGAACACACACAGATACACAATGTATGTAAAAAAAAATAAAAATTGAAAATCTTAATAAAAAAATATATTGTGAGCATTGTGCACCTTCCAGTCAGGCCCCAAAGGTCCTCGGCCAGTCTTGACAGATTTAAACTTGGCTGGATCTTCTTCTGGCTTGTAGTCCTGCAGAGGGCAGCATTACACCACACACATAACAGCTCAAAATCACATGCCTATTCCTCCAAAATTACCCATTCAGCTGCAAAATGACTGAGTGGGGACAACCGAATGCACTGAACCATTCAGTCAGACACTTCGTCCTCTGTCTGGTGATTTATTTCTGTGGCTCTAGAGTCCTGTTTACAGGTTTCTGACTTCATGAAACAACACTTGTTTATGAAGACCTGCAAGAGCTCAGTAAATTGTGTCAGACCAGGAAAGATGTATTGGATTACCTGGACTAGACCTAATACCAATACAGCAATGTCATCACATAATTAAGTCACAGTTTTGTGAACTGTTTAAAATATATTCACGCAGTGAGATGTTATACAAAAAAGCATATTATTTGTAGTCAACGTACATAAACTTAAATTCGCATGCTAAAGATACTCTACCCTGCAAGCAGGAAATTTCAGCGAATTTCCTGTTTGGGCAAATGGTTAATGGATTTTCTTTTTCTATTTATTCTCCACAATGGAAAGTTGGGAAACAGGGCAGATCATATTAAAAAAAAAAAAAAGCACCATTGATATTTGAGATACTGATATATAATCAAACTCGTATTAAACAGGAAAAGATTCTATAAGACTTAAAAAGCATAAATAATTTATAATAGTGTGAAAGAAGGCAATGAGTTGCGACTGATTTCTGGTAACTTTTCTCAATCTACAGTGAAATTGTCCCCTGAGCCATGATGGTTTGTGTTTTTTCTGTTTTTTTATATGCATTTTTACATTTTAAAAGAATTAAATTTACTCTGTGTTGAATTTGTTTATGTTCAAAATGGTTCAACTAGATTCTGTATATTTGGGGCTTCAAATGACAGATAATAACCTATTCATCCTTCCTCTTTTACTCAGCCTAGACAAGAAGCGCGTCCTTACCTTCGGCTCCACATGACTTCTGTCAGCGATGTCAATATACACCACATCGACCTTCTTCCAAGTGTCAGGGTCCAGACCGTGCACCTGCACAGACCAGGAATATACACACACAAAGTCACATCCTCTGAGAAAAACGTGACCCCCAGCCTGTGGCCTTTCAGCTAAATGAAGAGTACTCACATTCTCCTGATGACCCATGTCAGGTTTATGCCATGTTTCTATCTTGATGAGGAAATTCTCTTTCATGTACTCATTCTGCAGGATGAAATCATTGTTTTTAATAGCATACAGTATATTAAATAAATCTCAGGGAAGTGATATTTGACATTTATTGGTGTGCATTTGTGTGTGTGTGTGTGTGTGTGTGTGTGTGTGTGTGTGTGTGTGTGT
>JAAIIK010000027.1:3007121-3019621 GCA_014706435.1 Silurus glanis
TAATATATACATTTATATACATGTATATATATATATATATAAATAGAGAGAGTGAGAGAGAGAGAGAGAGAGAGAGAGAGAGAGAGAGAGAGAGAGAGAGCGAGCACTGTGCCAAAGTATTCTTTTTTCTCTTTATTAAGATACAAAGGGTAAATACAGTAAATAAATACAGGGAATATGTGACACAAAAAAAGAAAAGAATAATAATAATAATTCTGAACAAAATGGGTTCTGCAAAAGATAGTACTTGGGGACATCTCAAACGTTTTTTTTAGGACAAACAGTACTAAAGTTTTCTGAATTCATCTTCTAGTATACTGGGCTTATTTCAGAACTACTTTAGTTCTTTAGATTTATCCTGTCTTTTATTTCTTTTTTATTTACAAGTAATTCCATATTGCCTCTATAATATTCAAGTCTGGACTTTGTGAAGCTGTATGAGCTGTTTTTCTCTCCAAATATGATTTCACTGCATTAGCAGTGTGCTTGGGATCATTATCATGTTGTTATATTGCTTTCCAAAAGGAATGGCATGATAAATTAAAACCTGTCTGTACTTTTCAGCATTCATGATACCATTATTTCAGACAATATCACCAACACCGCTGGCAGAAATGCAGCCCCCAAACTTGGATAGATTCTCCATCATGTTTTACTAAAGGTTGCAAACACTCACTCTTCCATCTTTCCCAAATCTTCTTCTACTTACATATTGTTGACACTTGGATTAAAAAATCTTGAGTATCCAGTTTGTCTGCTGATTTCCCTTTGGGTTGCCTTGTTAATGCAAAAGTATGATTTTTATATACTGTCATCACATACAACATGTGTATATGTTTGTATATGTATGCACAAACCTGTGCAGTAGATCTTTTTTTACAGCAGTCATTTTACCATGAAATAGTCGTACATATACAGGCATTAACAATGACATTCATTAGGGTTCTTTTCCAAACTGTTACCACAAAGTTGGAGGCATTAAATTGTATATGGTTTACATGCTTTGGAGTGGAAGATCTTGAGTGGCCTGCTATAGAGCTCTGATCTCATCCCTACTGAACCCCATTGGGATGAATTGGAGTGCTGTTGGACAGTGGTGCAATTCTTTGAAGGTAGAATGTCTTGATCAAAGGTGTCCAAATTTTTTCCCATGAAACAATGCCCGTGGGCCAAAATTAAATGTTACATATATATATATATATTACAATTAAGGGTGCCATGGCCCCTCTCATTTATAATTTTATATTCCAAAATAAATAACATGAATTTGTAATGTGCTTAACTATTGCAGTTTTATTTTCAAAGTTCCATTTCGGTGAAACTTACAATACAATGAGAAACAATCCAATTTATTGTACAATACAGTTCAAGGCTTAATACAGCTATTCAGTGACCTCTAATGAGAGACATGAAACTGGACATGAAAAGTTTTTTTCCAAAATGCATATTTTCCCTTTTTTTCCCTATATGGCACCACAGGCCCTAGTCTGGACATCTCTGGCCTAGATAAACATTTTTAGCATGTACTTTATTTTATCAGTATAAGTGTGTGATTTGAGAAGTTTTGTTTTTCTTTTATTATAATATGAAAAGAACAACCAGTACACAGATTTAGCTTCCATATATGCACATTGGAAAATACTGTTATTGAAGACTGCTTAGAAATAAAAGGACATTTTTTTTTTCATATGTTTATGTAATTACCAGCTACAGAACAATGAATATAGCATTGTTTTAAACCTAAAAAAAGAGCAGGCGGCCCACATTGTATTGTGCTGGCCCGGTTTGTGCTGTCTTGATTTGTCTTGATTGACAATATATGTGAAAATAGAGCAAAACCTTCACAAAACAAAAAAAAAAAAAAAAAAAAAAAACAACATTTACTAATTGATTAATTGTATCATTTAATTGAATAAATGATCATTTAATGCTTAACAGCATAATAAATATATTACACACCCAAAGCTCTCACAAAATAGTGTCCGTTATTGCCACTTGTATTACATCTTAGATCATTATTGAATTAGGTTACAAAGAAAAGTCTTATTTTCCACAATTGAATTTTTCCCAGCACTGAAAATTACATTTATGTTTACAGACAACTGAGCAAGAGGCAAAATATAAGGAAAGGTCCAATTTTATTTGATGGTAATCCTCAATATTATCCTCATTACCTCAAACAAAAGAATATATATAAATAAAAAGAGGAAAGGGTGAAGCATGAAAAAAAGAATAGTAAAGCATGCTTGGATATAAAGCTTAGAATTAGGAAATAGTTTAAATAAATAGACAGTTTAGAGCATTTCAACACTGCACATAAACATCTCCCAAATGCTAGAAGTGCTGTGATTCCCAATAAAAAAGTGGACCAAAGTAGCAAGCATTCGCTCAACTCATGTAAGAAACTGAAAGAAAGAGTAAACGTACAGCAACTAATGTGTGAATGTATAGTAATATACAGTATATGCAACTAACTTAATGCATTAGAATGGGGTTTTAAGTATCTACAACCAAATGATACATGAGCAGCTATGTGCATGGTTTATACTTATGTGGATTAGATTTTTATGTAATCCAATGTCATTATGGATTTGATTAAGTGTAAATAAATAATATAATATTCCATAGCACCTCTTAAGTTACCTGTTACAGTCGCTAACTGTAGGTTTGTGTTGTGTTGAGCATCAAGAGTACAGCATTTCCAACTTTTACCTCTAGGGGGAGACACAGGGCACGATTCGAAAGCCTGTCCATAGACAGTAGACCAAAAGGGCCATTTAATATGTACTTCTTGAATTTTTTTTGTTTGCTGTTATTGAATTTTTAATGACGGAGGATCTTAACGGAAGACAGGAATATAGGCACTACAATTCATAATTCATTCAACCAACTCATATGGACCAGCTTGTTTAATGCATCCTTATAAACTCACAAATAAAAAAAACCTCATTACCAAATTCTCACTGTTTTCCTGCACAGCACATCGGTAAGGCACCAAGAGTTAGGCAGCAGAACATGAATGAATGTGCAAATGTATTGTTTTCTCCACACACCAGACACAGTAAGAAGAGATATAAATCTAGAGAAGATAGAAAAATATAAAGTTTTTCTCGAATTCCCCTTTTTTACGTCATCAGCATGAGTTCATATTGATGATACATCATTTTCCAAGACGGCAGTCTCAGTTCACTGAAGCTATATGCAAGAGATGTGCGCACGAGTGTATGCGTACGTCATAAAAATGACATTCATTCTTTCTTTTTTTATGTACATCCTTGCTTCAGTATCTGTCTCTGGCCCGGGGTTTAGACGAAGGCCTCCGTCTTGTCGCTGCCATTGATTTTGATGTAGATCTTGGCATCGTTTTCTTTCTCTTTCCTTATTTGGTGGAGGCTTTTTCGAAAACACAACAGGTACAGGGGCAACAGGAAACCAAGCATGCTGAGAACAAGGAGACCCACATCCACCTGGAACAAAAAGAGAGACAGAGGAGAAAAAGAAGAAGAGGTTCAGCAAATTCTGTACCACCACTTTTATTCCATACTATGTGTGCTTGTAAGACTGAATATATAGTGATTTGTTTAGAGATCTGATATCTCAATACCCTACAGGCTGCAGATTTGTTAATAGTCTTTCAGATGGTGTGCATTTTCATACCCAGAGTGGATTTCCCTCCAGTGGGCCCATCATGGCCATAAAAAGAGGTTGCTGGAGTAGGGCAAAAAGGGCACTAATCAAAGACTGCATGCCAGTCAGGGTTCCAAACTGAGACGATGGGTAGCTGTAGAGGACCACATACAAATATGCACATCAAGAAGAATCAGATGCTGAAACATTACAACTCAAGAGCAGTTGGAAACGTACACAAAAATGTTGGAAACTTACACAGCGGCATAAAGTCCTCCAATAGCTGAGTGAATAAAACCTCGAACAATTGTATGCAGAACAAATGACAGCATCTGGTGAGAAAGAATGTTCGGGTTATGTCAGAACTTATATTGTAAAATATTTGAATGTACGGTAAATCCCCCGTTTTTTCACGGTGGTTACGTTCCAAAACCGCAGGCCACCCCAAAAATGCTATTTTATGTATACAGTACTGTACTGTATTAACATTTTTACTTCATTTTATAATTAATAATTATATATTTTTGAATAAATGTCATTCTTTCAACATAAAACTCAATTCCCTATAAGTTTTTTTTGGTCTATCGTGCTATCCGAGAGAGATAGGTGGGAGAATAGTAAATAAGAAAGTGGGAGAAGAGTAAATAGGAAGGCACACCTAAACATGGACATATACAATCCAGACCTAATATAAGGTTTATTTTAAGTCTCCTACCTATGTATATAGATGAGTTAATTAGTAACACTGTGTAAGTTTTTGGGTACTTTGTCCTCTGGGAGGACATTGGGCAAAATTGACAGGCTAAATGCAGAGATGTTCTTTTATATAAGAATGGTTTACTAGTTATAAGGAACATTAGTAAAAATTTAAGAACCTGGTAATACTACACATTTTATTTGATGAAACAAACATGGGAGCAGTTTTATGCTGCTTATTGAGTGTTTGGCGCGTCTCTTTCCTCTCTGGTTCTTGATCCGAATCCAGTTTTCACACAGATGAACAATAGCAATAGTATAACAATAATATACGCCTTTTCTGTTCACTTGTAATCAACTCGAGGCAGAATTTTGTAAGGTTTGCCTTTTTTTTTTATGCTCAGCGTTATTTCCTGATTTCTGGAATTTGATCCGGTGTCTACATTTTAAAAGCTGGTCTTTTCTGCCCATTTGGTTAATCATTAATAAAGATTCATAATGACCTTTAATAAAGTTTAACTTCATGCTTACAGCAACCTGACTTTGACTTATTACAGCATTCTTCTGGGAGTAGAAGCGTTTGCATTCCCTTACCTGCAGTTGGAGGTTAGGGATAAGACAGGTGATGCCGAAACCCAGGAGGATGAGGTTGGTTAAGGCAAAGGCTCTTATAGCATTGGTAATCTTTTGGATTTTTTTGTCTCTTCGCTTGGGCTGTGGTTGATCCCTGACAAAAAAAAAGTGAAGAGAAAAGATTTGTGTAAAGAAAACATCATTCAAAAAGCACTGATTACATTTATTTGCTAAAAGCAAAACCTCTAGCCATTTCTTTATTTACAAAGTTAATCAATTCTTGACTCTTAGGAGGTAAATGATGACACTGCAGATCAGGAAAATATTTACAAATCAGAGGCATGGTAACAACTACATTTTTTTACCCCTTTTTTTATACTTAGTTATATGTTATACCTTTATTACACTTTTTATATTTTTATTTATTTTAGTTTTAGATTCTATTTCTATTTACATGTTCGACAGTCGTAAAAAGTATTTCACCACATGTCGTACTCTGCATGAATGTGTTTGTGACAAATAAATATTTCTAATATTTCTAATGTTGCTATTTCTAGTGACTATTGAAAGATGTTTTGGGCCCCCAAACAACTGCATATATTTTCTCTTGGCACATTTTAGCAAGGTTTTTCTAAAATATGTTTATGTATTAATACTATATAGCAGTGTATCAAAACTGTACTGTAGCGTTGATGGATGATGCCGACTCACTTGCTGACAATTTTCATGTTAGTCTCCTCATCACAGTCCTTCAGCTTCCAATCCATGATCTGACCAATGACTGGAGTGGTCAAGAGGCAAAGCAGCTGCATCACACCAAAAATAGAGCTGTACAGACTCACTGTAAGCAAGAGAGAGAGAGGAAAAGAGGAATAGTTTTTAGTGTATATTTGAATGAATAATCAGAGGTTAGTCAGTAACTATTGTGGTTAATGAATGAAGTCATGTTTCGCATTAATGAGTTTAGTCTAATGTCAAAAAAGCAGGACTGCTTTCTGTTTTGTTCAGTAGCAGCTTGCATGGGTTAAGGTTAATTGTTGTAACTGAATAAGCAATCTCTGTTAGACTATCTTATAAATAGGGGTGGGTGATATGGCAAAAAAAAATCCTAACACAATAGAGTACAGTATGTATATTTAGTTTCAGAGTTTTATAGCAAACAAATCAAAACCAAAATTTTGGAAATAAGTTTGAATAAAAATCCAAAACAAACCTAGTTACTGTTACTGTTGAGTAGCTTGAGGGTCAGCCAGTGCTGTTAAATAACTGGCAATACGTCTGACACTGTCATAAAAGTAAATAATGACAGACTTTCTAGGAATTACAATACCATTCCACCCATCCCTATCTTCAACCACCAATTTCTTACCCAACTTCATTCTTTCAACTGCAGTAACAGTCCAAGAAGTAATAGGAAGTGGAACAGAATCAAAAATAAAGTCAATGCTATTGAAAAAAAATCACAAAAAAAAATTGCAGTACTAGTAACCAAGAAAACAGGACATAAAAACCTCTCCAACAATCTCTCCATTTATTCTTCACACACCTGTATCGAGGTCTCCATGGCTCATGGATTCCAATATGCTGTTCATGGCTCCCATGTAGAAGATCAGGCGCAGCTGAGTGACACACATTGTAACCAGGCTGAGAAGAAACAGGGGGCTTAAGATGCTCTTCATGAATGTCTGAGCTGCAACCAAGAACAATGACCCACTTTAATCGCTATAATTCCCTACAGTATATCTTTCCAAATGTTCCATATTCTTTTGACAATATCCCTCTGGGTATTTACAATACGGTATATTAAGTAACAGATTCTGCATGAACTCTTACGTTCGTCTTTAGGCTCACACTGCACCTCCAGGTCCATGGTGGAGAGGCAGAGTTTGTGACCTTCACTGCTGGCCAGCTCCTTCTGTGTTGGAGAGTTATTTGTGCTTAATCGTTTGCCCACTGTTGTCACTTGCTTATAAAACTCCTTTCCGGTGATCTTGTGGTCAAAACCCAACCAGCTAAACTTGATCTTCACACTGGAAAAAAAGAACAGAAAATGGCATGTCAACCTTTAGATTTCTTTTAGATTACCACATAACTGTTCACCATTTTGTTTTATTATATAGTATATTCTTTCGGCTTCTCCCATTAGGGGTCGCCACAGCGGATCATCCGTATTTGAGATCCGCATGTTCGATTTGGCACATGTTTTTATGCTGGATGCCCTTCCTAACGCAACCCTCCCCATTTATCCGGGCTTGGGAGCGGCACTAGGAGTGCACTGGCTTGTGCAACCCTGATGGCTTGGGTAGGTTCCCTGACCGGGTATCGAACCCGGGCCGCGGCGGTGAGAGCGCCGAATCCTAACCACTAGACCACCAGGGAACCTTTTATTATATGGTATATGGTACATAAAAATGCATTGTGTTATTTTTAACCACATTTTGCAACCATATTGTGAAATATGATGCTAAAATGGTTATGTGTGCACATGTTCCATGTCTTACGTGTAGTCCATGTCTTCAGGGCCAGGGAAGGCTTCGAGAGGCCAGTTGAGGAAACAGTTAAGGAAGACGAGACCAGCACACACTGCCCACACTACCAGTATAGTGATAAAGTTCACGTCTAGGTCATAGATCACCTACACAGAGACCAAACACACTGTTGGTTTTTGTTTGTACTTTTCCTTACATTTTTCTGGTTTAAATTTCTCTGTATAATAGGCATGCAATGTACAAAAACATAAATAGTAACTAAATATTAATTTTATGATGTATTTGTTTTTATGAATTTCATGTATGTAGTATATAGTCTGATTGTAATTTGTACGCACCTTTACTCCGGGGAAGGTGACAGCTGAGGATGCATAGGAGCCGATCATGAGTGAAATGAAGGTGGCGCGCAGGTCTCCAAACATGTTGGGGAGCTAAAAAGACAAACATAAAGACATATTAATTATTAATTTGACCGATTTATTGCAAGTTTCCACTCCGTCTGCTGTCCATAATCATCTAAACTCTGGCTGAGTGAACTGTTCAATGAAGTGGAATCATGGGGTAATTAAAGGCTGAGAGCAAAACAACAGGGATTAAGAATCAGTGCAACAGTATGTGCTTAGTTATACTTCCTTCTTACTTTTCATTTTGTCTGGATCTTTCTTTTTGTTTAACAATTGGGTTGTACCATCATCACTCATTCCTCAGATGTATTGAAAAAACTATTCTTGTAATATTTTGATACTGATACCATATTAGGAAACTCCTGGACATTCTCACTCAGTAATCAATAATGGAAATGGTCTGATTACAAAAAACATATAAACGCAAACCTGAAATAAAAGTCTATTTACAATAAACTGCTTGTCCAAGTTGAACCAGCACTTTTAATTTTACAGGTATAAAAATGGCGGTACTACATGCAATAAGACTATTAATCAAAATATACAAAAAATAAATGCAGTTTCCACTCCTTGAAATTTGTTCTTTGATATTGTACCCAAAAGTCTCAGTTTGATTTAAATATACAAAAAAAAAAAAAAAAAAAAATATATATATATATATATATATATATATATATATATATATAAATATATATATATGTGTGTATATTGTAACTTCTGTTATCCTCTGCAACCATCAAAGTCACCCTTAGAAATATAAGAATATGCAATCACTAGTCTGAGAAGGTTGGAAAAACAGTTATAATGTTCAAGATTCCGTTGTGGTTGCACAACTCCACAAGCATTCCTAGAGCTGGTGATAAACTCGAGCTGCTGTTGCCAGATCAGCGTTCTACTGCTCAATCAGGAACTAACATAAGGTATCTCACGCCTCAGCAAAACCCAGTCAACAAGAACGAGAAAGGGGGGAAGAAAGGGAGATGGGCCTAATCATTAACCTACTGTACACTAATAGAGCGAGAGAGCAAGCGACAGAAGGGAGATAGAGAGAGAGAGGGTCTGTTGCTAGAAAACAGAAAAACAAAGTGTCTCATTCTGTCCTCCCTCCATTCATGACCGAAGAGCCTCTGGTAACATGACTAATGGCTGATGAGCTTTTTGAAAGAGAAATTCAAGCACTCAGCCAAGTGGGCACAGGAAGGTAAACATGGCAGAAAAAACATTAAAGAGCTGTGAAGGGAATGTGCGAAGAGACAACGAGAGTAAAACACACTTACTGTAAGGGAAGTAAAGGTCATGCACATTCCTCCAAAACCATTGAAAATCAGGGCGATAAAGATAAGCACAGAAAGTTCTGGAACAAAAACAAACCACTATTAACAGATTACTGCACATATATCAATATACATTAAATTAAGGGTAAAATTATGTGAGACAGATTAGCAATAGTAATACCGTTGGGGTTGCTGGCTCCATAGGCAATAAGCAGACAGGATAATCCAAAGCAGGCACTGAAATAAGACAGACAACAGTCAGAAGAACATTTTTTTTTACCACTTTATGGCTAAAATTTATGACCATGAGACTAACCTGCCAGTCAGACGGAGTTTGCGTGGCCCGTATTTGTCCATGACGATGCCAAGTGGTAGAGCAATGGCACTGAGGAGGAAAGACCCAACGGTGAAGGCAAGGTTTAGCATCTCGTCCTGCTCTTTACAGATCAGCCAGCCATTTAAATGCAGAGGCTCATCCACTGGTTTCAGAGGAACTATCTCTACCCCATTGCTATGTGAGGTGTCCTCATACTGGTAGTCTTCCTCACCCTCTGTTGGTGGAGGCACCACTTTTGTAGATACGTTGAAAGTGGAACTGTTTGCTATAAAAGTAAATGCAAGCATAAATTCAGCAAAAAGATTAGCCATCACTGTTTTTTATTTGTAAGTCTTTCAAAATAAGGAATGTAGAATGTAGGAATGTAGCTAAAGAGGGAGCTAGTGAGATAAGGGACTAAAGATTGTGATAATAGTTATCAATGCAAGTTATCAGATATCAACAGTATAAAGTTTCTTAGAACATTCCTATGTTTCATTTAATAGCTACACCTTAGCATACTGTAAATGTCTAAACAAGAAAAATGGATATTTCTTTACCTATTATAAGTGTAGAACATCACAACTCTTAGTCTAATATAATAATCTTGATCATTTGACCAAAATAAAGATGGTCCATTTACGATTGCCAAATTATCAAACCATTCCCAATTCTTGGTATCACACTGTAGCAGGAAACCCAGTGCTATTGATATATTTGACGTTTAAGAATTTTCAGCAACTACAATCACAGCGCAAACAACATCTTCACAATCAACTGATGGCTTCTGCTGATGAATGCAAATGTAAGAAGACTAAGAGAGAGAATGAGAGATAACCTGACCCACAATCAGACTCGCAGGACTTTTATAGCTGTTCTTGGAAGAATCAAACCGTCACCCAATATGCAAATAAGCATAATATATAGTGTGTCAAAGAGATAGAATTAAACAACACGGTTGAATGGTTATTTTATTGTTTTCTACATAATTATATTGAAAACTAATTAAGCTATATTATAATAATATGGGACCAAATGTACAACACGAGCAAAGCTAGTTTATAGCTTGACCTTGCGCCAGCCGTAAAATGCTGATTAGCATGGAGAGCTCAGCAAAAGACCGAGATAAGACAGTGATAGGCAGGAGGAAAGCACCAATTTGCTGTTCTTTTATTGCACACTGCTGGAAAAGTTTATTGTTGCATGCTGGGCGTGTTACATAATCAATCCGCATGTAACTGGAACTACCCTGCTTACTTCATTCAGCTAAAGCCCTCAGAGGGAGCTTTGGGTATGGGAAAAAGGTGTTAGCTCTTAGGATTTGGCCTTAAAGCCAACAAGAACACCACTTTACCCAGCTTTCTGCTGGTCACAGAGAACTGCAAGCTGTTCCTGTATTATCCCTCATACTGTAGCATAACTGCTTTTAGGCTCAATTGATGTAGGGTTTGTAAACATGGCCTAGAAAAGTGACTGTGGTAGACATCTTGGAATATTAAAAAGATATTTGAAAATATATAACAAGGATGAAAAGATGTCAGGCTTCTAACACATTTACAGTAAATAATAATAAATTGTTTATTTATTATAGTGACAGGCATGCATTTATAAAAGTTTCCGATTAACTTAGATGAAAACCAAAAAAAATTAATCCTAACCATTTAAAAAAGATAAACCACTGCATGGAAGGATGAATGTCAGCTGATACAATGCAGTGGCTAAGCTGCATTACTGCATTACCATATGTGCTTAGGACACCGTTTCTCACTGTCTAGTTCCCTTTTTTAGAATGCTAGATATGCAAAAAAATATTATTCTGAATATACAAAGAATGCACATGTAGAGCCAAAATTCTGCACACACTGTTGGATCAAAATTAAAAAAAATTAGTCATGGTTTCAACAATGGAACTAAACCCACAAAATTTCCCCACTGTGGGACGAATAAAGGTATATCTTATCTTAAAATGCTCAGATGTACCTGACCGAGCAGCACATTTGTCAGAGCATCTGCCTCTGTCTTTTTATTTGTGAACATTGTGTTGGCACCCAGTCAGGTGCCATAAATTGTCTAATACAGGGCATAGGGCAGTTACAGCTGAATTTCACATTCACCACGTTAGCCAACTTTCTGCTGAAGCATCATTTTGAAAGTTCAGAACAGGACATTACAGTTTTACAAGTAGATAATAGTAGCTGCTACTAACCCTTAAATGATTTAATCTTACACCAACATTTATCAAATGTAATACCAAGTACTTTCCTATTGGTAAAGAATTATGCTACATGAAGCAATTTTATAAAAAGAGTATTTAAAAAATCACCAATGCCATATGATTCAACAAAAACTGTTTTAGTTTAACAGCAATCAATACAACCATAGTAAAAGAGTCAGTTACATCATATTCCAGTTACCTTACAGATTCTTTCATCTAATGTTTAATAAAAAAAATGTATAGACCTGTCATTATATCTTAAACAGTTCAGAATGATTAAAGGAATTTCACTTGATTAGTGATTAGTTTATACAGCTAAATGATAATCTAAAGCCGCTAACTTTGTTAAGAAAAGCACAAGGTGGATGCAGTTTGTGGTAATAGAGAATATATGTAGTTATTGAGTAACTCATGAACAACAATGCACATTGTCTGCACTCTTCTGAAAGACTTGCTGTTTAGTAAATAGCAAATTGAGCGATTTAAAAGTGAGGGGAAAAAAAGCATGACTTGGGGAACTAAAGTGAGAACTGGTAGTGTCCTTTCCTATTGACAGTACAGTGTACTGGCCAGATCAGATAAAATCTGGAACAGATGGTACACAAGGCCACTTTACACTTAGATATAAGTGAGGGTAAAGGCTTGTATCACTGAAGAAAGCTATGCACAATGTGCAATCCTGGAACTTTGGCACCATAGAAGACCTTTTATCATACTGCAATGCCAAGGAACAGTTTATTACACCGTTTGGCTCCTCCTGTGCTTAGTCACACACATCAAGCTTCATCATGTACTGTATAACAGAGACCTACAGGCAGGAAAGTCATTTCTTTTGACAGGTTTTTATATTATATATTGGCTCTAATAAATTAAATTGGGTTAAACTGATTAAACCATCTGATCAAG
>JAAIIK010000027.1:3021991-3038275 GCA_014706435.1 Silurus glanis
TATCTATCTATCTATCTATCTATCTATCTATCTATCTATCTATCTATCTATTAAGGCTGCAGCTCATTTTATGTGAAAAAATAAACACAATTTTATAATGCAATAACCTCCACATCTGTGCTTTGCCTCTTATTATATACATAGACAGTAGAACACTGAGTTGTATTAGATATGTTTTGGTCACTGGATGTTGCAACAAATTATATGACACACTGCAGATCAGCGAAAAACAAAGTGGAATTTTTCTTCTGACTTTGCAAAACTGTCAAACAGGAAAAAAAAAAGTCCACACATGGACTTCAGTCAGAGCTTTTCACTTGGCCTTTTTTTCCCCCTTGTAGTCTGGCGGAAATGTCCCTGGGATCAAAGTGTATTCCTTTAAAAACCTTGGCATGTTAAAATTATCGACTTCTGACAGTTTCGGCAATGATGATGATGATGATGACGTCAGTCTCTGAACGTTCACGTGTTGTACTTGATGACCTGATTGCACAATGCGCGTGCGGTCTGCGAACAGCCTGATCAGCACAATCCCTCAGTCTTATCGCGCAGGTCGCTGCACTCTGCCTTCTATTCTGTCTACATTTCATTTTGAACTTCCTCATTATTCCGGAAGTGGACATCCCTCTACTGGGAAGCCTTCTCGTGCTTTTGATCAGTTTTCAGACTGAGACTGGACTGCACGAGCATCCTTAAAGATGCGTCACTCGAACATTGTTGAGCGATGTTTGCTTATGGGTTGTGATGATAACGATAACAATGACGCATGAACTTGAGTTCGGCTGGATTTATGCATGAAAACAAGATCACATGGTGGCGCAAGTGAACTGAAAAGCTGGGGGTCGTGGAGCTCGTGCGTTCGTGCTTGTGGCAATATTGGGCTTTATTTGTGTCTTTACAAGCACACACTAATCCTCGAAAGGAACAGCTTATTCTGGAAAGTCTGTGTGATGCATTGCACGGATGCAATGGTCCTTAAACAGTAAGCAAACCTACCTGTTGCAGAAGATCGCACGTGCTCACTTGCAGTGAGAATTGTAGCAAGCACACATATTACCTCAGTCACTGAAATGCAATCATTAAGTATCTATTACTTAGTAATGTGAGGAAATCAGATCATCACATACTAAGGCAACGCTCTGCACTACGCTCTTTACCATTCCCAACCACTTCTCAACTGCCCCCACCATCTTTCAGGGTACCAAGGAAGACCAGTGGTGGACAAATTACACAAACCATGTAGTTGAGTTAAAGTAGAGATACACAAGATAAAATATTACTCCAGTAAAATTGCTTCCTGTAAACCTTCACTTGAGTAAAAGTAAAAAAAAGTATTTGCCCTTAAGTGTATTTATGTATCCAATGTACTATAATAATGTTCCTATTATCATCACTTGTTTTATTCAGCTGAGTTTATGTGAAAAGACTCTGTTACTCTTAGTATTTAAAAAAAATCATGCAACAAAAGGCCACGGGTGTGGCAAGTTAGATTTAGGAGGTTTTTTCCCATTATTTATTACTCTTAATATGTTGTGCATGCTGTTGAACTGACGCTGTACTGTATGTTCGTGCTAAGTTGATCAAAACAAGTTTAAAACACAGCTCTGATTGATGGCTTGCTGTGTATTTGACCAGTTATGCTTGTATCCGCTCATTGAAAAAAAAAGAATGACTGACTTCACAAAATGTAGTTGAGTAAAAATATTTGACTTTGAAATGTAGTGGATTTAAAGTAAAAGTCTCCCTAAATGCAAAAACTTTACTAAATTAGAGATACGTGAAAAAGCTACTTAAGCACAGTAGTGAATTACATTTACTCCGTTACCGTCCACCACTGAGAAAGACATGCTTCCAGGCTCTTTTCGTTTTTTTCACCGAGGTCCAAACAGTTACTAGCAGTCTAAACGACGTCTAAAGACCTACCTCTTCCAGAGGTTTTTAGTACTTTTTGTATTAAAACTTGCTTTCTAACAACTTTTTATGTGTTTTAGATAGATGGGATTCGTAGTCTGTGTGCTTATGAACCAGTATTAGATTGATGGACACTTCAACACACTATGTAAGTCTTTATTGATAAAAACATCTGCCAATTGCCATAAATGTAAATGTAATGTAAGTAAAGGCTATGGATTAAAATGCATTAAACTGGCCAAACGTTTTTTTTTTTTTTTTAAGCTTTGTATGATACAGAAAAGTAATCTGAACAGGAGGACGTGGTAGCTTACTGTATGAGGCATTTACCTTTGGACTCAAAGGTCATGAGTTCAAATAGCAGCACCCCCCAAACCAAGCTGCCACCACTGGGCCCTTCAAGTAAGTCCCTTAACCCTCAACTGCTTTAGTTAAAAGCAACTGAGGTTCACAAGTTTGGGCTGTCTGGCTTTTCCTTTACATAGTTGCAGGTATTTTTTTTTTTTGCTGGTTCCTTGTCCTTTTTCCATTCATAACCTCTTTTGCTCTATATTATCCCTCTCTCTTCGGCCACTCTTCATGACACGAAGTGTACCAAAGAGCTCACATTTTATTTATGCATTCAGCATGCATTCTTTGAGAAATATGTTTTAATAATGAATCTAGCACTTATTTCATGACTTTTATATTTTATTTGGCATGCATTGTGCTGAGTGACATAATTCAGTGTATTTAATGACAATGTAGAGTAAAGTGTGCTTTTGCACTTAATGTGCTTACAGTAGCACAATAGAGTTTAGATCTGCAATTTGTGAGGAACATGTGAGCCTAAACTAGCCAAAGGGAAAAAAAGGTTTCATTTTGATAACTGTAGAAAAGATTTCTAAGCTTGTGTAAATGGTTTTGTTCACGGTTTAACGAACAATTTGGTTCATAATCTCCCATTTATGACGAACATAAAATTTCATTGTTATTTAAATTAAACCTATAAAGTATGTATAATATATCCACAAACTATACTTCAGCTACCATCACATTAGACCAAGGGTGGAAATAAAGGCCAAGATGAAGACTACAGCCAGATGAGTCACAGCACTGGGACCTAAAACACACATAAAACACACATATAATTTTTTATAAAACATAAATCTATTGCGCAATCTCATTTACATCTCATAGTTTTTTTTCTCAGTACTCAGCTCTCTTTGTGGACTGTAAAAAAACTTTTTTCCCAGCAAGGACCCTGACATTTTTACTGCTATATATAACACATTCTTCGCTAATGAAGGTAACTAGTCATGTTATTATCAATTGTTCACAGATAAATGTTATTAAACAGAGATTAATGTTATTAAGGCTAAACTGTTACTAAACTGTGGCTAAATCTTTTTATATCTTATTGGCCAATCCATGCAAAACACTTTAAAACGCTTTAAAACTAGGAGCAGTTAATCAAACCCACTTGTCCAACGCTTTCAACACAGTCTCACGGCATTTCGTGAGACTTTTAATACTCATGGATACGAATTTCCCCTTTTTTTCGTGTCACTCAGCAGTAGATGCAGAAAATCATGGGTTATGTTGAAATGCGAAACGTATTCTTTTTTCCCCGTTTCTAGCAGAGAATACGGCAGAAAACATACAGTTAGGGTAAGTGTAAGGGTTATACAGTAATAAATGTGTCTCTGGGTGTTTTCACATATAGTTCGTTTTAAAAGAACCAAACCCAGTTCACTTAAAGTGAACCAGAAAGTCATCTAAGCAAATGTGACCTCAGACCCTTTCGTGTTCACAATATAAAAGACTCAAAAGAGAACCCAGTTCTCTTTTTGGTCCTCTTTAGTATCGAAGTGATCTCAGACCCTTTTCTGTTCACACCTCAACCTCATAAGAACTCAGAACCCAGAATTCTGTGCAGCAATGGATTTTGGGTATTCAAAATGGCCTGTTTACATGTTGTCATCACATGGCTGTGGTACATTTTTAAGCAGAAGACAAGAAGAGAAAGTGTGAGACAAATCATAACTAAAGGAAAGCATCTGGAAAAACTTAAGAGGAAAAGGATAGCAGCTAGTTTTTGAGAAAACAGAAGAAATACTTTTATGTTTTTATGTGTTGAGAATTGTTGGCCTCCGGAGGTGGTCTGAGTACGGTTCGCTTCTGGGTCCTTTTAAGGGGTCTGAGATCACTTGGTTTGTTCACATATACACACTGAACTGCTCCGAGAGCGTTTGGAGGGCTCAAACGAACTAGGTGTGAAAACAATTCTCCTCGAATTCACGCAGTCTCCTTAATTAACCAGGAGAGTAAATGTACTGTATTTTGACTGAAAGGAACCACTGACGATGGTTTATAATAGTGAGTAGGTTACCGAATATAAAGTAAAAAAAACAAGGATAAAATTTCCTGTTGAGTAATAGTGCTTGAAGATTAAAAAATCAATACCAAACGAGAACAAAACAAGTCTGTGGTATCAGTGGCAGAAAGAAAACTTTGGCCCAGGCACCAAAAATACTTCCTTTTGAAAGACATTTCATAGAAAGTCGTCACACGAAAAAAGAAGGAAATACAAGTCTATGAACACGAATGAATAGATTACATTTCGTGACTATATCAGGAAATGGCGTGAGACTGGGCTGGTACTTTGGGCGATGAAAGAAATCCAGATAACCCAGAAGAAACCTGTAAGGAAAACATGCGTATGAACTCCAAGCAGATAGTACATGCTACCCAGTGTGTGTTGAGAAAGATTCTGATAAAAAAAAATAATAAATAAAAATACAATTCTTATACTTTTGCTTATTCTTTATACATTCAATCAGGACCTGTCTAAATGTTACCAGAGAAACAAAAAAAAAAAGCCTAATCAAATTTATAAAAAGGAATAAACAGGGAAAAATGTAACACATCATCACCATCATACCACACCATCAACATCTGTCTGCAGAGGGCGAGTGGCATTATCACAGATGCCTCATCAGGCAGATGCTACAGGTATCATGGAGTCCTCACAAACGCAATGAATTACAGCTTTTTTCTGTAGCTGTTACTGCGCTAAACAGCTGATCATAGAATGTAAACAAATACACTACTGCACTGTCACTTACTGTCTATATTGCACTGCATCATCCACTATGCATATATGCACCATCCATAACTTATGTTTACCTTTGCACAACTGTAAATTCCATCATTATTAATAATCATATTTATATAACTTATAATACAGACATTCATATATGTAGATATGTGTATCATTTTATTTGAGCATGTTATATTCTTGACATGCCTTTTCCACTGCGCAACCTCTACACAGTTATACTGTATATTACTATATATACCATATCTTTAGATACGAGTTTATTAGAGGGACAGTGCATGTAGGACGTTTAGGAGACAAGGTGGGAGAGGCCCAATTGAAATGGTTTGGACATGTGCAGAGGAGGGACATGGGGTATATCGGTAGTAGAAAGCTGAGGATGGAGCCACTAGGAAGAAGAAAAGTGGAAGGCCAAGGAGGAGGTTCATGGATGTGGTGTAGGAAGACAGGCAGGTCGTTTGTTTGAAAGAGGCAGATGTAGAAGACAGAGTAGTATGGAGACGAATGATCTGCTGTGTCGACCCCAAATGGGAGCACCCGAAAGAAGAAGAAGAAGACTATATATACCATATATTATTACCTACTGCACCTTCTGTATATTAATCACTCTCACCCCTGTACATATGGACCTCATACCTCCATTTAACATACTGGTATTTATTGTAATTAGAAAACTTTTGCACTTCTGGTTAGATGCTAACTGCATTTCATTGGCTCTTGTACATGTTCTCTGCACAATGACAATAAAGTTGAATCTAATCTAATCTGGGAGTGGTAGCTCAGTGGTTAAGGTGCTGGGTTACTGATTGGAAGGTCGGAGTTCAAGCCCCAGTATCTTTAAACTGCCACTCTTGGGCCCTTGAGCAAGGCCCTCAATCCTCTGTGCTCCAGGAGCACCGTGTCATGGCTGACCCCAGCTTCTGAGCAAGCTGGGATTTGTGAAAAAATTAATTTCACTGTGCTGTAATGTATATGTGACAAATAAAGGCTATTCTATAATCTAGTGACTTTTTTACAATGCTATAAGTTAGCAAGGGATTTTTTGTGCAAGAAATAGCATTTTGTGTTTCAATAAATAAGCGAGCTTATGGAATTAATGCTATTTGTGTTGCAGCATAGAGAAGAAAAGGGGAATAAAATGATCACCTGATCTGTTGATAATGAAGGTGGTCTCCATTCCTGCACGAATGTGATCATCCAAGTGGCAGTGCAGCAGCCATTTTCCTGCAGTATCTGCCACTATCTCGAGTGTCTGAAATGTGCCTGGAAACAAGTCGAACACATCGGCCCGGTGGGGCAGGTCTGTCTGCTCAATGGAAGAGAAATAAAACAAGAAAAAACATTTGGTCAATTTTGGTTTAAAAAAGATTTTTTTTCTGCATCACAACACTAGTGTTCGATGATGGTGTTAATCCGAATCTGAATAATCATGAATAAATTATTGAATCTAAATAATAAAGAATAATGTAATCTATTGTGTTTTATACTTACTTTGTAAATAAAGGTCTGGCCATGTAGATGCACTGTGTGCAGATCTACTTGACTGCCCATCCCAAGGAGATACCAGTTTACTCTCTCTCCTTGTCGCATTTCCACTCCCTGAAGGTTTCCATACACCTTGCCATTAATTGCTAGAAAACCAGGATGAAGAGCACAGTTTTGACTGGAGACCCACAATTTTGAGTATTTTTAAAATAAATATGAAGGTTAAAAACTCTATAAAAATGAAGAGATATGGTTTAAATTGGTTAAGTAGTAAAGACTCACCATGCATTTTATTACTTTCGATAAAATCTTCATTTCTGATCAGAGGTTCTGAACTATTGTAGTATGTTTGAATGTTTTGTTCCAGATACCATGAATTGTTCTCATCAAATATAAAGAAAAGGAGAGCAAACTCTTTATCCACATCCAGTCTTTGTCTTTTTTGGTTTAGCGTTCCTTTCCTGCAGATCACTAGTGGTCCGATGAGCCCACTGACTGTGTCCTAAATACCCAATTCAACAACAATCATCAAACAAGTTGTCACCATGTTCAGTTCATAATGTCAAAAATAGTCTATAGTCTGGCTGCCGTGACGTTTGATATAGTGTGTGATCAGTAATGATGTAATATTGACTATATTCCCAAATAGTTTCTGGACACCTGGCCATCACGCCTATGTTCTGGACTTTGTAACGCTTCTAATTACTCGCTGCTGCCTCGCTGTGGAGAGTTAGTGCTACTGCACTAATCGTGTTGATCAGTATATTAAAAACATGCATTCAGGTTTCATGCTAATGCATCAACAAAACAATAAATGATAGCATTCACAATTATTAGTCAAACATACTTTGATGTTTCGATCCATAATCACCCAGTTAGTCATCTTATATGACTTATGTAAAAACATGTATATACACCGCATTACATTATGACCACCTGCCTAATATTGTGTTGGTCCCCCTTTTTGCTGCCAAAACAGTTAAAACCCATTAAACATTAACAGTATTAACTTCTACAGCAATTTGAGCTACAGGAGCTCGTCTGTTGGATCGGACAACACAGACCAGCCTTCGCTCCCCACATGCATCATTGAGCCTCAGCTGCCCATGACCCTGTCACCGGTTCACCACTGTTCCTTCCTTGGAGCACTTTTGATAGATACCGACCACAGCAGACCGGGAAAAAGCTATAAGAGCTGCAGTTTTGGAGATGCTCTGACACAGTCGTCTAGATATCACAATTTGGCACTTGTCAAACTCACTCTAATACTTACGCTTGCCCATTTTTCCTGCTTCTAACACATCAACTTTGAGGATGAAATGTTCACCTGCTGCCTAATAAATCCCACCCACTAACAGGTGCCATGAAGAAGCGATTATTATGTCATAATATTATGCTTGATCAGTGTATAAAGAATAATATACCTAGTTTATATTAAAAAAATCTAACATAAGGTTGTATAATGTACATGAATTCATAAACTTCTCGTAAGAGATCACCTTAATAAAATCCACAGTAGAGTAGTAAGCAAACGTGATGCAGTTCGGATCAGAGATGCCTGGGCCGGAACTCTCCGGAACAATCCACTGGTATGTACTCATTTTTCCTGCAGTGTATGAGGACATCCTTATATTTAAAAAAAAATCATTCTTTTTTTATACAAATATGTTTTTATTATATCCAAAATGACGTCTTGTAGAATTCAAAATATTGTCATATTGTCAGTGTCAGTCGTATCCCCTGAGCTCTTTAACTTAGTGTAATAAATGAGTGAAATTAAGTTTCAGATTTTGGACTCTACCACTGTATATGTTTAAAGCCAAATAAATATATAATAAAACTTTAAGGATACTATTTAACATTAAATCAGTTATAAAGAACATGTTATCAGACAAGCAGTGTAATAGGAAAGACTTTGCAATATGAAGCGGAGGATTCCTCACCAGGCAACACAGCTGCTGGATTCTGAGGTAAACTCTTTACTCCATGAGGCTGAATAGAGTATGGACGACTTGCCTTATTAAAAAATGTAATATGAAGAACTTCACCAACCTCTGCCCTGATGATTGGACCTAACAGAATTTGCCCAAACACACACACACACACACACACACACACACAGAGCAACATATTAAAGATGACTATGTGACAATTAACAAATAGCACCAAAAGCATTAATGCCATATCTTCATACCGAGTATTTCCAGATGTTTCTCTGTAGCCTGACGCTGCTTCTTGGTGATGAAGGTGGCATTTGTGTACTCCCTATAAACCACTTTTTTATATTTGGAGCCGAGCCTGTTCTCACCGGACCCCACAAACACACTGCCTGGACTAAGAAGCAAAATATCCATTACAATTTCCATAAAAGCTGCAACAGTAATAAAGTCACCAAAAAGCAACACCTGGAATGATGAAGCTATTTAGTTTAATTTCAGTTAATTATGTTGAGTTTAACAAGGTTTTTAATCTCATAATGATTTATTTGTTTTTTTATTTCAAGAAATGGGAAAATAAGTCAAACATTAGTCTTTTTGTAATTGCATTTAAATATACAGTGGCTTGCAAAAGTAGTTTAAATACATTTCAGATAAATATAGATATTGTTTGTATCAGTATTTTTTATATCAAAATCCTTCAAAATTTACTTTAAGACCATATTGTTTTGCAATAGAAGAACAAATACTGACTGGAGCTTTCGATGTGTCATTTGTAATCCAGACATTACTGGTGTTTTATAATGGGAAAAATTCTTTATATATCAGTTTGCATAGTCATAGAATACTGTAAATAATATAGGTGCTTTTTTTTTGCATTTTCTGTTGTATAATTCCATTCTATACAGAAGTGCTATTTTAGGCAATCTACTGTCCAATGCTTCACACCATTTCTGCATTTTCTCTATATGTAATTGTTCGTACCTATCTGCTTCTGTAGTGTTGAAGAGCTGTAGCTCCCAGGTGCGACTTGGTGAGTAGTCCCACTCTAGCTCTTCTGCAGAGATGTAATAGTGCGCTGTGGGAGCGGAGGGAGAAACGGACAAGCTCTGTGCACAATCCTTCACTCTGTACTGCTGTTTCATCCCTGCCATGTAATGGTCAGTCACTCTGCAACTCACCTCAAAAAGCCCTGTATTCAAACACATCCAGATGCCCATGCATAAATAATACATCAGTGAAGAGCATCTGATAATCTAAAGAAGAAAAAAAAGATTAATATCAGTGATTCTCTGCACTTTAACACTAAAAGTGCTAGTTCTTGTTCTTTAAAAAACTCCACAATACATAGGTGTAACAATGAATAGTGTCACTCAAAACATTTGCTGGACATGTTGCTATTATTCGGTTGAAAAACAAAACAGTGCATCATGGCATAGTGCCATAGAGTAGAATAAAAAAATCCCCATTCATGTTCTATGGGGGACAGAATGTCTCTACGACTGGATGTGTTATATGGGCATGATGGACGCAAGGGTTGAGCTGTGACATCCCCATTCATTTTCTGAATTCATTTTTCTGAAGTAAGCAAGATTCTATTGGTGATTGTTTTCTGTAAATCAAATTATGAGGCAGAAAAGACCATTTTGTTTCTAAATACAATAATCATGTGGAAAATAAAATGACCTACAAATGAACCCTATTCTGAAGGAGGTTTGAGTAGGCTTTGCTCGTATGTCACTTTAGAGAGGTCTGTGATTTTCTGTTCTCTGATATGTACTTAAATATGCAGTGTCATTGATCTTAGACCACTTGATCCACTGAACCGGACCAAGGGTGTAAACACACTTAGTCAAGACTAGTGGTTATATAAAAGAATACTGGACGAATCACTTTCTCTGAACATGCCTATCATTTCCGGACATGTCCACCAAACCATGCCCTCAGAATATATAATGTACCGTTAAATAGCAAAGTCAAAATTTTAAGAGCCTGGTCTACACCTCTGCCAGCCAGAAGAGGGAAGCAGCGGTGCACAGAGAAAGAGGCCATGTGAGAGAAGCTACAAGCCCAGAATTCTTCAGGTTAATTAGATTGTAGCAACTGCCAGACAGGATATTTTATAATCGTAATTTGAATCAGTATTTCACTACACCTTTATAGTAACTGCAATGATATGTACAGTATGTAAAAGCAAGAAAGCATGGAAATTAAACTGAAAAGTAAAGCAGAAATATTGCAAAGGAAGATGTGACAATAGAGTGTTAAGACATGGGTAGAAAAAGCTGCCACTACTGTGCTCCTGAGCAAGTCCCTTAAATGCTCAGTGTATATATAAATTGCAAATAGCTGGAAGTCGCTCAGAATACGGGCCTTATCCAAATGGCATAAATGTATATTTTTAGATTGTAATCGAATAAAAAAACAAACAAAAAAAACCCCTTTCTCTCAAACCTTCATTTTACCTATATCAAAACCCTGCTTGACAATTCATTTATAAGAAGCAGGGGTTGTCATTCATTCATTTAATTTCATGCGAAATCGTCCCATAACCAATAATGTTTTTCCTTGACTGTGTCCTTCTAAATGCAGGTTGAAATGCTGGAACTTCTGTGTCCTGGTTTTTGGGCTGATGAGCAAAATCTCTGTCTTATCAGAATTTAATAATAGAAAGTTATGAGTCATCCAATCTTTTAATTCTTTGACACACTCAGTTATCTGAGCCAATTGAGCTGTATCGTCTGGTTTAGATGAGATATATAGTTGGGTATCATCGGCATAACAGTGGAAGCTAATCCCATGCCTTCTAATAATATTTCCCAAGGGAAGCATGTATATTGTGAAAAGCAGGGGTCCTAGAACTGAACCTTGTGGCACCCCATAATTTATTTGCATTAACCTGGATAGCTCTCCATTTAAATCTACAAAATGGTAACGATCAGACAGGTAGGATTTAAACCAGCTTAATTCCTGTCCCTGAGTGCTGATGTAGTTCTGTAAGCGATCCAGGAGAAGCTCATGATCTATAGTGTCGAATGCAGCACTAGGATCTAGCAAAATCAACAAAGAGATGTAGCCTTGGTCTGAAGCTAAAAACAGGTCATTAGTGATTTTAACTAGAGCAGTTTCTGTGCTATGATGGGGCCTAAAACCTGACTGAAACTCTTCAAAGATATTGTTCTCTTGTAAGTAGGAACATAACTGGGCAGAGGCAATCTTTTCTAAAATCTTAAACATAAACGGAAGATTTGAAATGGGTCTGTAATAGTGTGATAGTGTGTTTGGATCCAAATTAGGTTTCTTAATGAGGGGCTTAATAACTGCTAACTTGAGGGGTTTAGGGATGTGACCTAAAGATAGTAATGAGTTAATAATATTCAGAAGAGGCTCAACAGCTGTATGTAACACTTCTTTCAGTAGTTTAGTTGGAATGGGATCTAACAGACATGTTGTTGATTTGGTTTCGGTGATAAGATCATACAGGTCTTCCTATCCTATACATGTAAAGCAGTGTAGTTGTGGAGTTTTAGAAAGTGTTTAGTTTTTAGATTGTGGAGTTTTAGAAAATTAGAGTTTTTATTTTTTTGTCAGGTTATAGTAGAATTTATACTTGATGAAATGGGAAATGTCATGGTACAGTACAGGCGTAAGTTCATTAAAGTTGACTTTCACACTTGTCAAATTTACACTCATTGTCTGACACAAAACTGATGAATTCTGTTGAATTGTTTGTATTTTGGAATTATTTTAGAAATGACCATTTTAATGCCACACACTAGTATAAGCAAATATACCACAGACACGACTGACCGGATGTATTTGGTTGCATGGAAATCCTGACAGAAATGTGTGGGAACACAGCGAGTGTGTCACGGGTGACGCCGTTTCTGCGGAATGTGTTGCCCTGGAAGTAAACTCCATGCATATCCACATCTGTGCCAAGTCCTAGGATATGCCATCTGACCTGTTCACCCTTGCACATCTCCAGTCCTGGTAGATTTCCATACATGTAACCATTCACCGCTGCAAAACACAACAGGTGAAACACAGAGATAAAATGAGCCAACAATGTAATATAAAATATTTTTCATTGCGAATAACGAAAAGCCTTTTATCTAAAAGAAATAGAAAATAAATGTTGAACAAATTAAAGCCGTTAGTAACTCATATATTCACAGTGAAAATGAAATTCAAAAACCACTTGCATGAAATAAGTAAGTGAAATGAATGCGTAGGCTACCATGCATCTTGTTGCTCTCCTGAAATCCTTCATTCTCTGGGTTTGATTCATTTGTCCCATATATCTCTATGTTCTTTTCCAGATACCAGCTCAGATTTTCATCCATCACAGAAAAGACAAGGAAGAACTCTTTGTCCACATTTTTCTTATAACAAAGAAGTTTTGAAATCTCAAATGTTAAATATATTTTACACACACACACAGCGACGTATTATTTAAATATATATTTTTTTATGTTTGTATTTTTACATGCGCATCTTTTTTTTTTCACCATTGTAACATTAAACTGTACCGAAAATTATACCTGGGTGTTATCGGAGTTCAGGGCACCTCTCTTACACACAAGCAGAGGTCCAAAGAGGCCAGAGCTGGTGTCTCTGATAGCGTCACTGGAGGAGAAGTACAGGTATGAGATGCAGTCTGGGTCACTGTCAGATGGCCCCTCTATCACATGCCATGTGTAGCTGAAGGAATCGCCTGGCTGCACGTGAGATCCATTTTTCTCTGTGCCTAAAAATCAAATGTAAAAGAAGCCTGGCTGATAGTAGGGTTTTGTGTTGTTTGTGGGTATTCTGATATTTAATAGGCTTATATTAATGAACAAATGAGTCAAGGCAGTAATATATAATTACCACTCAGAAACTAGCTAATAAATTGTATGCTAAATGACTATGTTGTCAACTGCCTATTACTAAAAATAAATCACTAGGTAGGTCTAGCATAAGTCATGTGCCAGAGACTTTTTATTGGTTGAAATTATTTCCTTGTTAAAGCTGTCCACCTATAAAAAAATCTATGGTCACAAGCCAGTGTTGCATCCAATGAAATTACACCAGTACACATAGTATACAGGATGAATACAGCAATCAGCAATTTTTGCTAAATTATTTATATAAAATTATATAAAACATCCTATTTAATGTAGGGCCAAGAAACACACCACCTGGAGTCCCAGAGTTTATATATTTAAAGTCTTGAATTTTTATATATATATTAACTATTACTGGGGAATGTGACATCATTACAAAGAAACCTGAAGAAGAAGTCCTGAGCAAGGGCACTCCCAAACTAAGCCAAAATTTTGTCAAAAAAAGTGTTAATAGAAGTGCCTGTCATAATTTTCATTTAAATTATTGAACTTTTACTTATAAAACAGTACATTTTAAACCTTGACAATAGTATATTTGTTACCAGCTGGATCTCATCCTCAACATAAGATGGAATCACACCAGAAAAATATATCAGGGCACTTAAACGAGAAAAGACTTGGTTTTAAATCTGTGTCACTGCCCTCTCACCATCTTCATATTGAGCTCCCTCAGATGCCTTTGTGTATTGAAGGCCATGGGGCTGGATGCTGTAATTTCTATCAGCCTTGTTCAGAAATGTGACCTGTAAAGTATCCCCAACCTCAGCTCTTAATACAGGACCTAAAAAAGAACGAATGCAACTAGTACAAATACAAAAACTCCCATTTTGAATGAATCTACTGTATCTGAATGATGTACAGAAATCGACTGTATCTGTGACATTTTATCAGGTTATAATCTCCACACTGTTCTGATATAACCATGTTTTCATTTGCAACAATTTTTATTCTTATAACTTTTAAATACCAAATGTAAAATCAATGTAAACTTTTAAAGTATACCTAATATGCCCAGGTGGGCATCCATGCTGATGTTATTTGCAAACGTTTCATCAGTGTATGCTCTATATACCACCTTTGTATATTCTCCACCGAGACGACCGTTACCCTTTCCGAAAAATATCTCTGAATGGCTACAAAGAGCAAAAAAGAATGTAGTTTCTTTAGAATCTTTAAATGATGCAAAAAGATAGACAAAAACTGTAAAAGTCAAACAAATGAATTAGTGTATAGTAACGCCATACCTCCCACTTTCATTCAGTGAAACATTAGTCAAACTGTCTATCCCTGATGGGGCATAGTTCCACTGAACCAGCTCAGCAGCAATGAAGTACTTCCTCACTATCCCATTCAAAGTAGTGGACGAGTTTGTCACCCCAGCACACTGTGAAACACTGAAGAATGCCTGCATACCATCTGCACAAAAGCATCATTACTCCATTAT
Organism: Silurus glanis; assembly: GCA_014706435.1. Classification (NCBI taxonomy): domain Eukaryota; kingdom Metazoa; phylum Chordata; class Actinopteri; order Siluriformes; family Siluridae; genus Silurus; species Silurus glanis. Next base: position 3,036,758 of record JAAIIK010000027.1, read on the forward strand.
GACAACACAGCTGGGTAGAAGCACAACACTCACATTGGTTCACTGTACTGTATATTTACAAATCCCGCATACTGCACTGAACCCATGGATAGGCCAAATGACAGGTATGGATTTTTGAGGCAAAAATACATAACTGTGGAAATTACATAATGTTATTCCAATTTTTTTTTACCAGTGGCATCTCATAAAGGTACATACAATATATAGTATCCTCTATGCATTCACAATATGGGAGAAATAAAAGAAAACAAAAAGAAAATGTTTTCAGATTAACGGCCTACTTAACATATCAATTTTGTTCCACATTATTTGTTTGTTTGTTTGATTATTTCTATTTATTATAATAAAACTGTACCTTGTATATGGCTGTTAACCTGACAGCTCAGGAGCCATCTTCCTAATGTTAAGGGCTCCATCGCTGCAGTCATGAAAGAAGCAGGAAACAGGCTGACACTGTCGACGCGATGTCCCTGAATCAGCAACGTCTGCCCATGAAAATATGCCGAATGGACATCCACCTCATTGCCCATGCCCACAAAATGCCATGACACCTTTTTGTTCTGGCACAACTCAATCCCAGGAAGGTTCCCAAACACATATCCATTAATAGCTATTAAATAAAACAAAGAATGACAGTATCAGTTTTTTTTTTTATTTCATCTTTGCTTAAGACATTCAAGAAAAACTGGCCCAAAGTTAAGTACAAATAAACGCTTACCATTCATCTGGTTGGAGCGTTGAAAGTCTGGATCGGCTTGGTCGACACCAGCTGGCTCCAAACAGAAGGTTTGGATGTTTTCATCTAGGTACCAGCTCAGGTTTTCATTCACCATGGTGAATAATAAAAGGAAGTCCTTATCAACATCCGTCCTTCGTACCTGAGAGTAATTAAGATCTGATGATGCCTGGGAATTTTTCCCTTGGGAAACAGGCTGCAGGATTCCTGAGTGAAACAGACCATGTGTATTAGTGGTGTAACTCAATAAAAAATACCTTGTTTGGATTGACAACAAACGGCATCCTAAATGAATACAAATGCAGATCTAAACAACAATTTTTCTCCCAATGGACAAAAACAGAACAGCTGCACAGTGGTGTAATGCTCTGAACAAAAATATAATTAAATGTATAATTATTGTAATACCTAATATACATTCATTATGCATGTTTTCATTATTTCTAAATGTTCATTGTCTACTGCTACCAAAATAACAATGTTCTCCAGAAATCATATGGGCATCATAAACAAATACTGCTTAATAGAGCCTATGTAAACTAGGGTGTAAGATTTATAATGCCTCCAGATGTTCAAGAGAACATGTCTGATCTTTCTGAAGTGACATAAAATTAAATAAAAGTTAAATAAATTAAAAGTTAAATAAAAAAATATATTAGAGGTCAACTGTTGCCTAAATAAATTTTTTCAATTTGGGAAATAAACCAATCTTTGAAACAGTCATATTAGACGTATAATATAATATAATATAATATAATATAATATAATATAATATAATATAA
>JAAIIK010000027.1:3038285-3054533 GCA_014706435.1 Silurus glanis
AATATAATATAATATAATATAATATAATATAATATAATATAATATAACATAACATAACATAACATAACATAACATAAAATAACATAAAATAATATAATATAAGGGTAATATTAGAGTAGGTAATTAGTAACAAAATAAACAGCATTTCCCTAAACAAACCCACACAAGCTTTTCACATGCTTCTAAAACCCAAATATGTTGTCAGGCATAAAATCTCCTACTGTTATTTAATGGGGAAAAAAAATCTATGGCTGTTATCTGCAATAACAGTGTTTAATGACTGACAGTTGTACCTTTCTTGCAAGTCAGAAGAGCTCCTATGAGCCCAGAAGATATGTCTTTAAAAGCAATCACATGAGAATGGTAGGCCCAAGTCAGACAGTTGGCATCTCCATCAGTAGGGGCAAACTCTGGCTTTACTGTCCATCTATAGGTGTAATTTCCACCAGGAGGAACATCATCATCCTGCTTATTTGCTCCAGAGGTATCGTCTGGATATAAGGCCCCTAGTACAATTAACAACAAATGAATCTTAGCATTGCACAGTTTGCTAAATATGGAATATCTCTGATATACAGTATACTGAAACTGAACAGTTTACAAATTGCCAGGTTTCCCTGGAACAAGACTGAATCATTATTACTGAATATTAATGAAAAAGGAAGTAACTCAAAATATGATTGACAATATGATAAATTAAGGGTTAGATCATACCTTAACCTAGAGTTCAATTTCAAATATTTTATAGCAAGGCAATTTGGGTAGAGTGCTGGGATTATGGTAACAAATGTCTATCTTGTGTTCTTGTGTAGTTTACATTCCTATGCTACTTCTCTTTAAAATGCAGCACTTCTCCATGACATACAGCAGAACAGAATGAATAAAAGAGATTAATGCACTAATACTCCAGCAACTTTAGGCCATGTGTTTACCCTTTTAGCTTCTACCTCACTTTCTAAAATCATTGAAAATGTTGCTTTCAAATGGATAAAGTACATGAACATTTTGTATCAAGTTGTCTTAAAATCAATGATTTGTTCTAATTTTGTATTTCATATTTAGTTCTGCAGCCATTGATGTAATAAAGGAACAATTTATAACACTCTAGATTTTTTTTTAGTATGTTTACATTTTGTACACATAAATTAAATGCTTTATTCTGCATTATGGACAGGCACATAATCCAATATGTTTCATAAACACAAATTATATGTTAATTGAAGACAGGATTAATCATGTCTTTGTCTGTGACCATTTCAATGTTGATGACCCTGGCCAATGTACTGTAACTCAGTTTCAGTTACCGATCATCTTATAGCCTAGGAGATCTTTGTGGAAAGCAACAATTCTAATTCTCAAATCCTCTGAGAGTCTTTGCCATGAGGTACCATGTTGAACACCCAGTGGTCAGTATGAGAGAATCTTACTCAAATCACCACATTTTAACTGCTCTAATACAAAATACACAAATTTGAATGGGCTTATCAAGAAGAAGAATCATTAACACGATGAATAGGACATGTGGCTTTGCATGGTTACACAACATACAGTTGTTATCACTTAGGGTGTACTCACTTTAGTTGCCAGCTATTTTGACAATAATGGCTGTATGCTGAGTTATTTTCAGACGACAGTAAATCTGTACTGCTATACTATAGGATCTGCACACTGACTATTCTAAAATATATTCAAGTTGAATTTCTATAGTATTGTCCCTTGAGAAAATATACTGAAAACGTTGCTGAAATGTTATGGGTGAACGCACTTTTGTGAGATACTGTATGTTTCATAAATACAAATTATTTGTTAATCAAAGACAGGATTAAACATGTCCTGTTAAATGTCTTTGCCTGTAACCAATTTAATGTTTATCAATTAGTGAATTATAATGAATATTAGTCATAATGAATCATAAATATAACCTCATTTGGCTGTTAGATGTAAAAGAAGTGCATTCATAAAACGCATAAAGACAAACGCTTTTTTTGCTGATTCAGAGCATTGACTACCAGTGGTGGATGAAGTACACAAAGCATGTACTTGAGTTCAAATAGAGATACACTCGGTAAAATATTACTCCACTAAAGTAAGAGTGCTCCCTTTAAACTTTCATCCGAGTAAAAGGACATTTGTATTTCAAAAGTATTTCCCTTCAAATGATTTATTTATAGACATTATTTATTATGCTTAATCAACCAAGTTTATATGAAAGATTCTAATGTTACTCTCAGCACACCAATAGAATGATATTAATGAGTGATTGATGTGTCAAAAAAATTGCAAATAAGCCCATGGGTGTCGTGGCAAATTAGAGTCAGGAGTTTCTTTCATCATTTTTTCTCTTAAAATGTTCTGCTGAACTGTATGTTGGTGATAAGTAGATACACCAAGCGCCAATCAAAACAGAGCGTGCGCTCGACCCTGATTGGTGGCTTGCTGCGTGATTGACCAGTTAGGATTTTATCTGCTAATAAATAAAAAAGAACATCTGATTTCTCAAAATGTATTTGAGTTAAAAAGAAAGATATTTGACTTTGAGTTAAAGTGAATGTAAAGTGCATTTCTCTCCAAATAGAAATATTTAAATAAAGTACAAATACGTTAAAAAAGTTCCCTAATGCCAGTGAAGCATCAATACTGCTGGTATACATGTTGCTTTTGTGTGTGTGTGTGTGTGTGTGTGTGTGTGTGTGTGTGTATTTCACTGATGAAATGATACTTCATGGTCTTATCAGTCTCAAGGAATACAGTGTTGCCAGTGTCGGATGTTGGCTCATTTTCAGGATGGCTTTAGTTCAATGTCCCTTTGCCCAAAGAAGTAACAATGGGACCAAGTGAGCTCCGACTTTATGGTACAAGTATTTCCCCCATATTAGGTGTCAGTGCATTACTAAGAGAAAAAAAAATACTGACAAAGAGACAATAAAAGATAAAGAAAATGCTGAGTCATTATCAAGACCTTATCATGTCTCGTCTAAATCATTTGAATAAACTGAAGAAAGAGGATGTCCTACATAAAAGATAATGGCTGCATTATGACGCAAAGCATCCTTCATGATATTTCACATTTACCCTAAACCTCTTTTCTTTTAGAAGAACAGGTGTTGTTTACAAGTAATAAAAACCAAACCATACTTACCACAGCCACATTATGTGAGAAATGAAGCTGAGCTACTGAATAAATGCCATAGCATGTTGACAAAGTCTTCTTCCTGCTTTATTGCAGTTCTTTTATAAAGTCATTCATTTTCAATGTATTTTTTATATGTTTAAAAAAAAAAAAAAAGAATTATGGAGACATTTTACCCTCTGAGTCTTTATTATAGTGGATTCCATGTGGGTGGATTGAATATCTTCTGGTGGCAAAGTTCTTCAGGTGGACCACTACAACATCATCAACTTCAGCCCGAATGATAGGCCCCAGGTAACCCAACCAAGCAGGTTTGGGGATCTCCTGTGTGTATGTTGCATCAGTGTACTGCCTGAATATGGCTTTCTTATATACATGGCCAATTCGATGGGGCCCTTGAAGTAGGAAAAATGATGCGTGTCTAGAATACAACAAAAAAAACCACAATGGTTTCTAATATCGGTACAACAGCATTATTTTCTGTACATTGAAGAACTTCAGGGAATTCAATATGAAACTATTTTTATATTTATATATTCTCTTTCAAAGGGGAAATACTGGTATTAAATTATCCTGAACTGAATTGAATTTAAAAGGGAGTGTGAGAATAATTTGTGTAAATGAAACTTAAGAGTGGTTATGCATATTAAATAGTCATGGCAAAGGAATTCCATGTGTGGAAACAGGTTTAGATTGTATTTGATTATTTTTCTACATATGTATTATTTTGAGGTACATACTGTACTTGTAATAGAATGTAGAAATACTACAACTTTACTATTATTTATTTATTTTTTTATTTTTTTAGATCTTCTAAAGTTCTTCTTCACATTATAGTGTTTTGGTCAGTGACACTATAATAGCAGCAGCAATGTACCTTTCATTGTGTATTTAATTGGATGAATACTTTCACTTTTAGTTCAGCAAGCTTTTAATATATCATGTCTGCCTGGCTTTTCTAGAAATAATGGATCATTTTTCAATACTTGCTATTTACCCTACTTTCAGATTATATCAAAATACTGTTCAATAGCATATTTCCTTTTAAGCCATATCACATAGCACTTTATCTCAGAGTTTTTCTTGGTTTTTTTTGGCATTGCTGTGTGGTGTAGTGCAATATTGTGAAATTGATATATTAAGCCAAGCATAACACAATTACATATTACAAAATAAATGACAAAATATTATACTTACTCATCTTGAGTAACTGGTTTCCCAGTGATGTGGTTATAACCGCCCGGTGCATAATCCCAATTCTCTTCTCTGATCCCGATGAAGAAAGTTCGAGTGATGCCTTCATTTTGTCCAAAGTGAGTGTAGAAACTGATTATACTAAATAAACACCATCGATTTATCTGAAAGTCCATAGTGTAAGCTGCAGTGTGGAATATTTGTGAGGTGCACTGAAAGATATGCAGTGGATAAGGATAAGGGAGGTGACGGCTAACTGCAAAGATCAGCCTATGTGAAACACCCACAAGTATGAGGAACTGTGCTTCTCAGAACAGAAAGCATGGACCAATTAGAGAGATAGCTGCCAGTATCACACATTTACCTGAGAAGTGTACATGAGATAAATCACTTTACTTACTTTAACTACTAGACTTATACAGAAATGTACATGTTGGATTATTATACCATGTTAAGGTCAAGCTGGAGATTCTCTGTATAAGCACATCTAAAGCCTAGCTATACTTATGAAATTAATTTTATCCTTTTGAAGTAAAATTTGTCCCCATAATATACAGTACAGTATATTTCCATTTTCAAAACTTTGAAACTGTGTAAAAAACTAAGGTTCACACATGTATGGCAAATTTAAATATATATCACGACATATCTATATATATATATATGTATATTTGTGTGTGTGTGTGTGTGTGTGTGTGTGTGTGTTATAAACATATATAAATATGTTTATCCATTTCTGAACTTAGGTTTATCCATTCTTTTTATATTTGATGTGTTTCCTTTGAATTTTTCTGTTTCTTTTCACTGTCCAAATTTCAGAGAAAACAACTTTTGTTATGGTGAGAAAATAAAGAATTAACGATTTGTTGTTGGTTTTTCAAGAGAAAACAACAGAACTGAGGAAAAGATCAATGGATTTACAATGAAATCACTTATTGTCAAATGCAACATAAATATAATTAATTAACCCGGTTTCTGGATTTATTTCTCTTTTGTGTTTTGTTTAATACTTATTTCCCTTTTTAATCTCTTTCTACTGAAATGAAACATTTTTAGTAGAGTACTTCTTAATCAGTTAAGTATCTTAACTTTGGACTTATTTATCTTTTAGTGTTTTAATTTCTTTCTTGAACTAATTTTAAGGTTTCTTAAAACCAATAATATATATATATATATATATATATATATATATATATATATATATATATACACACACACACACCTCAAATTACTGACATATATCATAAAACAGTGGTATGAGCAATAATGCAACATAATTCAATTGTCAATAAAAATGAACAGTTCTGTTATAAATTGATTTAAATAGTTTTCTTACTTCGTATTTAAAAAACAAAATGTTTGTGCCTACTGTAGTCATGTTGGATGTAACAGTTCCGGCCACCAAGCACACAAAGTAAGACGACAGTGGCCCCAAACACAAGGGCAGATTGGTTAAAAAACAAAAAAGATTTCCTAATCTTCACTGAGAATAAAGAAAACACAACCGAAGGACTCTGAAGCAAATCCGGGTTAAGATCACTTAAAAACAAATATAAATATTGGTGATAAAATATAATAGATTTTGGTATGAAGTAAATATAATATCTGGAACAGTTTGTGGCTTGCTGTATTTGAAATAAATCTGACAACTTTTAGGGGGATCGAACACTTTTTCAAGTTATTACATCTCCAAAACTACGTATGGAAACATCTACTTATTGTTCTTTAAAGGTTGTTTGTCAAATTGGCAGCTGTATTCAACAGATTCTAGGACTAAATCAAGCCCCTAAACCTAAATCGAGAAAAAAAACTGTGAATGTTGTGCGTCAGAGGTATGAATTGCACCATGTGCGCAGGAACGTCATCTAATAGACTGTTCTACCACAAATCCCAAACCGGCCCATTAGAGTGTCCAGTTTCATTTTACTGTATGAAAGAAACTTGGTAAGAAAACATGTAGATCATTTTCAAGCGACAACAAGGTGTTTTCTTTCTCTTCCAAAAATTTCAGGTTGTCATGTTTGGTGTCTCGCTTTCTCCTGCACGTAACAAAGAACACACAATAGACCATTGGGTTATATCAAAGTGTATTCTTTTCATATAACAGCATGTGTGGATTTTGTAACTCCACAATTTTCCAACGATTGCAAAGTTTAATTTATGAATAATTCATCACAAATAAATTATACACAGTATATAGATGTATTCAATGTTGTAAATCGTCTGTGATATGTGTTGTACATATGTTATATGTACAATACAATTGTTCCCTAACCAGCACCTACTTCTCTCTCTCTCTCTCTCTCTCTCTCTCTCTCTCAAAAACCACAGCTTGTCATGTTACAGAAAAGCACCTGGAAAGCACCTGCAAAAAAACATGCTGGGAAACGTTTGACAAGAACTTGAACATTTTTTTTAAAAGTGTTAACTAAATGTTTAATAACAAAATAATACTTTTCATTTTCAATTCCATTTTTATAAAACACAGTTAGAATAAAACTGATAAAAGGCTGTCTACCTTGCATGTCCAGGTGTGCAACCTGCCAGTCTTTTTTGGTAAAAGCGTGACCATTGTAAGCACTATATTACAAAAGTCCTAAGAGGCCATGCATTATAAAAAAATAATTCGTTCTTGTTTTCTCATGATCACGACTTAATTTTCTCATAATTTTGACTTAAGGGATGTTTTCTCATTTTCTCATGATTGTAACATAAGTTGTTTTCTCGTGCTCAGGACTTAATTTTCTCGATATAACAAATGTTTTTTCCTTGTTATCACGACAGTTTTCTCACGATCTCAACATAAAAACATCAACGTAATCTTACGTAATCTTAAGGATGAAGGAGGTTTATGGATGTGGTGATGGAAGACATGCAGGTAGTTGGTTTGAAAGAGGCAGATGTAAAGGACAGGAGGGTATGGTGACGGATGATCCGCTGTGGGAGATGACCCCTAATGGGAGAAGCCGAAAGAAGAAGAAGAAGATTGAGAGAGAAGGGTGTCTCATATGAGAACCTGACAATTAACTAACCTATTGTTAAGTTGTGATGATGAGAAAACAACTTTTGTTATGTTGAGATGATGAGAAAACAAGAAAAAAATACTATTATGCATGGCCTCTTAGGAATTCCGTACGATACAGAACAAAATTATAAACGTAACACTTTTGTTTTTGCCCCAATTTTTCATGAGCTGAACTCAAAGATCTAAGACTTTGTCTATGTACAGAAAAGGCCTATTTTTCTCAAATATTGATCACAAATCTGTCTAAATCTGTGTTAGTGAGCACTTCTCCTTTGCCGAGGTAATCCACCCACCTCACAGGTGTGGTGTATCACGATGCTGATTAGACAGCATGATTATTGCACAGGGCCACAATAAAAGGCCACTCTAAAATGTGCAGGTTTACTGTATTGGGGGATCCGAAGACCAGTCAGTACCATTTGCCTCAAGCATTTTGCCATGTACAGTGATAACCGGGATTCATCCGTGAAGAGAACACCTCTCCAAAGTGCCAGACGCCATCGAATGTGACCTCACAGTGCACCGTTCTCCATCAAGAGCATAAAAGGCCAATGATCAGCAAGAATTAGACTACACACAATCACAATAGTGAAACTCCCTTACAATTGGCCCTTCGAGATAGATAGTAAAAAAATATATATATATATATATAATATATATATAGTGAGTTCCGCTGGGTGGCAGCACCGAGTCCGCTGTGTAAAGCAAAATCGGATGTCGAAAACCCCACCGAAGAAGAAGCAATTGAACGAGTAGGGAAGATGGTGGCTTTTACCGAGTGGTTTACGCTCGTTTCAGGCGGCTTGCAGAAATAAATTCTCACGTCGCACTGCAGCTGGGCTTGTTGCTGCCTCGCCATGTTCAAAAAAGCAAAACGCTGCAACTTCAGACGCCGGAACGAATCCGACGAAGAGAAAGACGAGATCCAGGATGAGCCGGGGCAAGAAGCGCCTCAGCCGCAGCCATGCGGGCCCGGAGGGGACACTTCCCACACAACCGGCGCCGAGACGCTTACTACCATCAGCGCCGTCAATAGTCACGGAAATGGAGTTCAGACGGGAGCCATGAAGCTTCCTAAAGACAAGAAAAAGAAGAAGGAAAACCGAGAAGAACCGAAAGCCAGTCTGCTCAGCTTCAACGACGAAGAAGGTAGAATGGGTTGTATAATATAGCAGGGCTGAATTTCAAACGAGCGTCTAAAATACAGTGTAAGTGCACTAGATAGGGTACAGAAATGAGTACTCTAAATTCAGAAAGAAGTGCGTTTTTATAGGGAGAGAGGAGCTGTTTGGGATTCAGCCTGTGCACGACAGAGACTCATGAATATTCGCAATAGCAGATCCAAAATGATTGGTACCCATCGTGTCTCATTCACTTGGAGTTAATTTGGGTCAATAATAAATAATATATATATTTCCCCGCCCCACATTAAATACCAAAAAAAGTAGAAATAAAAGTATAATACTATCACACAATGATCTACTGGGATTAGTGTCATTGTTTTGAAGGATCCATGTACAGTCCTATTGTAACCTTCTGGCAGAGGCAGACAGGATTTCACCTGAAATATTCTGGTGCTTGGTTAATTTAATAGACAACCCAGTCTTCAGAATCCCCTGAACAATTAGCTGCATGTCCAAAATCATGACCGGTCCCACTTTATGTGAGATTGTGTTCTTATTAATTCAAGCTTTAATTGTATTTCCGTATGTATGATGGATTTAACACTGCCCATATTGCATATTTTGGTTGCCCAGAAGCCTCACTGACATTTACATTACATTTCAGAGCGACTTAAAACCGAGGGTGAAGCAGTCTCAGTTTGGTATTGCTGGGATTTGGTCTTGTGAACTTCCAATCGAGAGTCCAAGACTAGAATCGATAATGTAGAGCTATTGTAATAAACAGTGAGTTAATCCGGCAGTAAAGTGCATTTATGTATGCTAATGTAAAGTAGTGGTTTAAACACCAAAACTCACCTTCCAAGGAGATTCCTGCCTTTAACAGCGTTGGATCCAAGTCGCTTTCCACAAATCAGGAGTCTGATCTCGTGCCCTTTACTGTCTTCACTCTCCTTGGTTGTCGCTCCTTGTGTCCAAAAGATAAAACGTTTTTCACATCGCTGAACAGTAGTCGCCAACAGTCACTTTGAGTCATGTTCCTTTAGCTGTCATTGAGAAAGGAATGCTTTATAGTCTAGTCTGAATGTAACTTTAAAATAGCTACTTTGAATAGCTTGTTGAAGTGTCCTTGTTTCTAATGTAGAACATCATGCTTGTGCACTCGTCAACAACAGGAAGTCACTGGTCGAGGTTTCAGCTTTTCTGCCCTCATTTCGCATGTTTTTGCTTGTTTCAGGACACGATGGCATGGTGGCCCAGAGGCACTGAATGAAAATTCAGTGCTGTAATGATTAAGAAAGCATCTCTCTTTCAATTGGAATCATTTGGATCATTCCAATTTTACCAAGTAGAGGAAAATTAGTAGGATACCCTGACTTCTCCTTCGGTCCAATCATTTCTTCTGATTTCTGAATTTTCTTTTTTCTTTTCAAGCTTTTTCAGAAAGTTTTTGGGTTTAGTGAAAACCTGTAAGCATACATCATAAACCAATTTGTACCATCGTTCCCTATTTTCTTAAAGCGTTACTTATAATGAATAAATAGCCCCCATTAGAGTGATGTAAAATATTAGTTATTTAGTTGTAGAATGACACAATTGTTGAATGAGCTTTTGATGATTTAATTCAACTATTTCAGCCACCAGCTTCTTCATTAACTGATACGCTGATGGTTACGGTTAACCGAATAATCTGTTCTAAATAACCTCCCTTTTTTTTTCTCCATTAAATAAAACAATATTCAAAGTGTTCCTGAAATGCACCTTATATTTGGTGATATTTCAGTCTGTTTTTTTCCCCGATTTCAGACGACACTGAAGTGTTCAGGGTGAAGAAGTCGAATCACAGTAAGAAGATTGTGAAACAACTCAAGAAGGAGTACAGAGAGGAAAAGATCAGCCATGTTGTGCACGAAAAGACACAACTCGATGGTACGTAACAGTTCAATTCTCATCACTATTTTATATACACCGATCTGATATCAGGTTAAAACCCCTGACAGGTGAATAACATTGATTATTTCACTACAATGACACTGAGTTTAAGGATCTGTGGCCATGGCAAGGGCCTGTACATAAATGGGCTTTATTATTTATCAGGCGGTCGGTTTTTGTCTGGAGCGGTTATTAAAGAGGAGCCAGTGGACAGCAGAGGCAGCAGTGAACAAGGGGAAGGTGAGATGGAGGTGGACAGTAATGAAGAACAGGTCGAAGAGAATGAAACCAAGCAAGGAGGAGAATTCTCTCAGGCTCTGTCTGCACTTAGCTCCCTCCGACCAGGTTTGTTCTAAGTTTTTTTTTTTTATTTCCCCCCTTCAATGCTTTTATGCGCTATGCTTCATGTTTTGTTCAGGATGTGGGCACATAAGCATTTAGCAAAGTAACTCTCCCTTCAGGTGAGATTCCAGACGCAGCCTTCATTCACGCGGCCCGCAAACGGCGGCAGATGGCGCGGGAGCTTGGAGGCGAAGCTCCGCTCGTGGAGACGGAGGTGTCAAGTAAGCGGCTGGTCCGGGAAGACGAGCAAGGTGGAAGTGACGACGAAGACGAGAAGAGGATCGTGTTCAGTGGCGTCAAACAAAAGACCCAACGTCAGAAAATAGCAGAGGAAATCGGTAAGTGTGCTGTATCGATGTGTATGAGATTTTGCTGCCATCAGAGGTCCGTTTTTAAACCTCTGATGTATTTTCTAGTGAGTGAGTTTTTTTTTTTTTTTTTTTTTTTTTTTTTAGCTGATAATGTAATCCTCTGGTGTGTATGTTTGCTTTGGTTGGTTTGGTGTTTAGGCAAAATGTTAGAGATGGTAAAAATGATTGGTGAGCTGTAAATGTGAAATATTGAGGGTAATGATGTATAATGATGTGCCAATGTAGGTATTGAGTGCAGCGATGATGAGGCCTTGAATACTGAAGGGCACGATGAAGAAGTCACCCGCTGGGAACAGGAGCAGATCCGGAAAGGCATTAGCATCCCCCAGGTGAGCTCCTTTTTGTTTTGTATTTTATTCATCCCACTGCTTTGGGAAATCGGGTTTGCTAGATTTTTGCTGCAGAACCAAAATCCCAGGTAAATGAATATTTTTTTAATATACCAAATGCTTCCTAAAAGCCATCTTGAAAATCTGAGGTAAGTAAAATTACTCAACCTGCCATTTCTGACTGTTGCCCGTTCAGGTCCAAACCAGTCAACCAGAGGACACGAACGTGTATTATCACACTAGCTACGAGAACCAGCAGTATGCAGCACCGTATAGCATGCCCTATGGATACACAGCACTCGGGCCAGAAAGTGTAAAGCCTGTGAAAGCGGAGAACGCTGTGCCCTACCCAATCCCAAGCAGCAGCCTCACTCCTATCACTACAGCTCTGGTAAAGAAACGGCTCATGGACAGGTAGGCTCAGGGCAACTTGCTCTTCTCTACTTCCCCCTGTCTACTTTAATCTGACCTCCACGTAGAGTAAACTCCAGCCATATTCGATACAGATACAATACAACTTCCACATATGGGTTTTCCTTCCTACATGATATTCATTTTTGGAGACCGAGAGAAAGTCTATGGAAATGCAATAAAGGAAAAGAAAGATCTTAAATTTCTCATCTAAACCTAACTCATCTAGCTAACAAAGCTGGTGATGTATGTAATATGCCCGTCATGTCAGATTAGTATAAGAACTAATTTTGCAGGGTGTCAGAGCTACCAGATCAGGGTTAGACATGCTTGTGTGAGTGTGTAAGTAGAAGTCACAGGCTCAGGTGTACGCTGCTCTGCAAGGGCCATAGGATCTGACATGTGTCTCCTGTATGCCAGGCTGAGCTCCATGCGTCAGGGCCGCGATGCCAGCGCCCGGCGCTATGAGCAGATCCAGGAGGAGCTGCAGGCTTCCGAAAGTAGCATCCTGCAGCTGGAGGGGTCCTCGCAGCATGTCGCAGAGCAGTATAAATTCTTGCAAGAAATGCGAGGGTATGTTCGAGACTTGCTTGAGTGTTTCAGTGAAAAGGTAAGAAAATCCCTAGAGACCGCCTTCCCCCTTCCCACCGTGTAAGCTTGACTGCTGTCTTTATTTTACGTTTGAATGTGAATGATCTTTTCTGACACAGTATTGTTGGTGGCCAACCGTAGATATCACAATTTGATTAATTGCATAGAATAAATTTGTCGAATTAAAGTTATTCTATAATCTAAATTTTTTGGACCTTTTTTTTTACAAGCTAATTTTGATCTTGAAGTTTAAATGACCATCCATATTTATTGTTTGCTCTCTTTATTAAAATGCAAATAGAAAATACAGGAAATATGCAGACTAAAAAATGGCTCCTTCAAGCAAAAGTCAGTATTTATTGTGACCTTCCTTTCTATTAAGCCCATCCTGAACTTTGTTTGTTTTTTTGTTTTGTTTTTTGGAGACACTCCTGAAGTTTTCTGAAGTCATCTTCTGGTATATTATATAGATAGAAGCTTCATTTAACACTTCCCAGAGTTGTTCTTTAGACTTTGTCTGGAGTTTGTTTTTTTTGTTCTTTCGCTGTTCATGTAATTCCATACTGCATCTATAATATTCATGTCTGGACTCTGTGGAGGCCAATCTATGTTTTTCTCTCCAAATATGATTTAACCAGTGGTGGACGAAGTACACAAATCATGTATTGAGTTAAAGTAGATACTCAGCAAAAGTGTTTTCTTAAAAATGTTCACTTGAGTAAAAGTACAAAAGCATTTGCTTTCAAATGTACTTAAGTATCCAAAGTACTATGTTCCTATTATCATTTTTTCAAAGACTTTTTGCTTAATCAACTCTCTTTATGTAAAAAGACTCTAATGTTACTCAGTGCAATAATCTATTAATAGAATGATGGTAATGAGTCAAACACTGATTGATATCGATTAATATTATCATGAGCCCAAAACCTTCTCGCAAATAAGGCCACGGGTGTTGTGGCAAGTTCGATTCAGAAGTTTCTTCCATCGTTTATTCCTCTCAAAATGTCTTGCTTGTTGTTGAACTGATGCTGAACTGTATGTTGGTGATTAGATACCACCAAGCGCCAATCAAAACGAGTTTAAAACAAAGTGAGCGCTCGACCCTGATTGGTGGATTGCTGCGTGATCGACCAGTTACGTTTTAATCCGCTCATAAATAAAAAGGAACAACCGATTTAACGAAATGTAGTTGAGTAAAAAAAAAAAAAAAAAAAGATATTTGACTTTGAAATGTAGTGAAGTTTAAGTCTCCCCAAATGGAAATACTTCAGTAAAGTACAGATTTGCGTAAAAGCTACTTAACACATTACTTGCTTGGGATCGTTTTCCAAAAGGAGCGGCATGCTGAATTAAAATCTGTCTGTACTTTTCAGCATTCATGATCTCATCTATTTGGACAATATCGTTGTGTTTTTCTTTTTTTTTTTTTTTCTTTTTTTTTTTTTTTTTTTTTCCCCTTCTGTTTTTCATTACTGCATACAAATTTCTTGTATTTTCTGATGGTGGCCTAAGACTTGCATATTATATTTATTTTTCATTCCATTGTAAGTGCTTTTGCTTCACCAGAGATTTCAATGCATAAATGAACGTAGCATCACTACAGTCTTTGTCTGGCCTCTACATTTGTCTGCTACTGCACTTGTTTTATTGTTGTGCAATTACAATAAAAATCTGAAGTTTGTTTTTCCACAGTAGATCAGACAGTGTGGGTCTAGCAATTCCTTTAGCCGTGCTCCCCATAGCAGCTTTTTAACAGCATATCTTTAATTTCAGCTCAAAAGAGGACACAAGAGGTCATGATATGGCACCTCATTGCATTTGCTGCGGCACAAAAATCGGAGCTCTAAAAGTTCGAGTAGAAGCGATCGTATTTATTACCAGTCGACTTGCTAATACACACCAGGCAAACATGTTTAAATTGCGTGCTAGTATTTGCTAGCAAATAGAAAATCGACTAGCCGTTTGACTCTCCTGTGCCCCAGCAGAATGCAGAGAATCTTGAGCACCGGTGCCACTCACTCACTCTCTCTCTCTCTCTCGCGCTGTCCAACTTCTCAGCCGGGAGCAGCCGTCACATGACCTATCGTATCTTTCAGGTTCCTGCTGTTCTGGAGCTGGAGGCTGCAATGCACCAGTTACTAAGGCAACGGGCGGTGCGGCGAGTCCAGAGAAGACAGGATGATATTAAAGATGAATCATCGGAGTTTTCGAGCCTTTCAAGTCAGTCCATCTTGAAGGTTTTTATTGTTTATTTGAACGGCCTCATTATTTTCCTTTTCCTTCTGTATGATAGCGGCCACATTTAGCCAGACTGCCAGTCCCTGCCCTGTTTGTCAAGAGTCACAGTGCTGCACACACGGCTTTATTTTAGCAGACCGGTTTTACGCTGACAGTTTAAGTGCCCGCTCAGTAGCTGGCATTCCGTGTGCCACTTTCGTTTGTGTGCGTTTGCGCGGGTTCTGAAATGACAACGAGTTCAGATCGCTTGTTAGAAATTACTAAGCCAGTGTGAAACATTGCTAAGGTGCAGCGTAAGTAAGTATGAGTCAGTCAGTTGGGCAAAGTTATGTAATGCAGATTACATAAGAGCCTGAACATATATTTTTTGACGCATATTTACTGTAGTAACTTTGATGAGAATGATTACATTTCATGATAATACTCACATTTCGAATGTTCACATAGGTAGAAAATGATTCTTGTAAAGTTGAAGAACATGCCTGGTCATGGGAGATTAATATGTCCCCTGTCTATTGCAGATAAGGCTGTTATGGCTCCAAATCTTGACCCTTTTGGCAGAGATCGTGCAGCCTATCAGGAACTCAGCAGACAGCGGAGGGTAGCGGAGCGTGAGGCCAGAAGGTACCCTATGTTTGTTTTTATGTGTATTATGATGTATTAATTAGTTGTAACACACTATGTGCACTGTTGAATTGAATGCATTTGATTAGCCACATGGGACTGTATGGCAATGAACAGGAAGCTGCTAAGGATCTCAATATGCGAATCACAGACTGTAAAATTCCACCATCAGAATTCAAACCAATAATAAACTCAAAACGGAATGGGACCTGATAACAAATTACATCAAATCGAACCCAACACTAAAGACAACTCCTCATTTCATTCATTTCTGATTCCAGACACGAGCAGACCATATATACAAGATGCTTTGACTCTCCAAACTTACACATGCTTTCCTGCTAAACGGAGAAGAACCCCCAAAATGTCCATAAAACACGTATTAATGGGCTGCAATGCTTTTCTGCTCAGAAAGTAGGAATCTTCCAAAGTGTACACCCACAGAAAATACTAGAATACTTATGGAACCTTAAACTGAAGGGCTCGATATAACTATTGAACTCTGCCATAGTTAAAACCCTGTAAAATGCTATGACATCTTATATAGCCACCTTTATCTTGCCATGGAAATATCCACCGATGCTGGCATTAAAAGAGATATAAATGAGTATTTGATAAGCCATCATTAGGGAGTAAAAGTAACAGAGCCACGTTTGTGAATTTGGCAGAGCTCGCCGCAGACAGGCTCGAGAACAGAACGGACAGAGAGCCGAACACAAGGAGGGACTGTCCAGCGACGACGAAGAGACATCAACTGACACAACAAGCTTCAACCTAGAAAGAGGTAACCGTCTTAAAATGTCAGTGTAACTGGTTTGATTTATAATAACTTGCATGCTTTGTATGTGTGTACACAATATTCACAGTTCGGTTAGAACAGATGGGTAATACAGGTGTGTGTGTGTGTGTGTGTGTGTGTGTGTGTGTGTGTGTGTGTGTG
>JAAIIK010000027.1:3064657-3079174 GCA_014706435.1 Silurus glanis
AAATTCATGGCACTGTTGGTGAACACATGCTTCTAGGAAATGGACAAAGACTTTATGATTTGTAAGGATGCACTTGCAATATCACAAATTTGGTTACATTTAAATTCTGACCTAGAAACATATCCTAAATGTTGGATTTTATTACATATCACCTTTTATTTATTGTAAAATGTTCAAAATCTTAAACCTCTAGTTTACTTCCAACTTCTCGTTGCTGACTTTTGCACCCCACCGTATGCGTTCTCCAGTACCTACTGCCCTCCTTTCTATTTTTAATGTACAACCTATTCAAGTTCAGCAGCCATTTTCATTTTCCTATTTGTGCTGTCTAGTTAAACACTGGCCTCAGTGGCTTCCGTGAGTGTGTCTTTCTTAGAACGGTTTTGGAAGTCGAAGGCCTGAATGTGAATCAGTGAACACACATATACACAGAGTCTGCCTGGAATAACTTGAACATGTGATGTGTCAATGTTCTATTTGTAGGGCAGCAGTAAGAGAGATTGGGGTCGCCAGGAGCAGACAGAAGTTCATACAAAGATCTCGTACTTGCTAACAGCAGGTAAAGCTCTTGTATCCTCACTTCTTTGCTGTGGTAGAGGGGTTATTGGGTCTGCATGGCTTCCACAAGTGTGCACAAATTTGATTTGTTTCGGGGATTTTTTTTTTTTTTTTCGTGTTGTGTTGGCGGTGAATCTCGTTTTGTTGAATTCTTTTTTTAAAAACAGTTGTTCCAAACAGCTGTTCTGATTGCAATTTGCTTCATGGCATGTCTTATTAAAACGGAAAAGAAACTGACTTTTTAAAAGAAAATGCATTTCTGACACGTTTAATTAAGAGTTTATTATAACTGAAATTTCTAATAACTCGTATGAACGAAGAAATTTTAGTTTTAAGTACAATTTGAAATGTACAGAAAACGTGACTGTAGGCAAGTGTAATTTGAAGAGGTATGTCCAGACCAATGCGTGCTTGACATGGGAGACCTTAAAGGGCCAGAGACCATGAAGTTGACTTTCAATTCATCTCTGACACATTTTATAGCACCCAATTCTCAAGTAAAATACCAGTGGGCCTTTTTGTGTTTAATGTTGTTGTTATGGTGTCACTCTTATTACTGACATGCTCTCTCTTTGATATAGCATGTTACGTAGTCAGAGTTTGATGTTGCATCATTTGACTGTTAATCATTTTCTTGATTATAAAGACTTGTTACTATTCTGGAGTTGCTTTTACAATGCCCTGTATTTGCTTTTGTTTTGGATCAAGTTAATTCCCCTGCCTTCTTATATAAGCGTACATGAATGACGTTCTTTCCTGAGTGGAGATTTTTGAATCTATAAGTCATTACACACCCGCTTGATGCTGCCAGGTTGTACACTAGAGCTGGAGGTACAAAATGTTCCCTTTTTTTTTAAATACTGATCTACAATTGATAAACAATCTTAGTGTGACTTAAATGGGTCAAACAAAGCAGCATGCAATATGAGAGTGGATCAATCAATTGAAAATCATCTTGTGATGAAAAATGCCTTAATTTCTGAAATACACCGTAACACACCGTTCAGTCATTTCTTTGGCAAACTATTTATTAAAATTGAACACCAGTTCACTTCCATTTCTTGCCATTCCTTTAGGTAGGCTGTGTGTGGAAACGGATCAGATCAAGCCAGATCAAACCGGATCAGATGAGCCATGGTTTTGCAGAAGCTTCTAAGTTTTGGCAAGCAGCTACTGCGGGTGAAAGTGGTGGACTGCAGTTTGGAAGACTCTCGTCTCTCACGATGTCTTAACACATTCGACCTAGTGGCTCTGGGAGTGGGTAGTACTCTTGGAGCTGGAGTGTACGTCCTTGCGGGGGCAGTGGCACGAGAAAATGCCGGGCCTGCCATCGTGCTGTCCTTCCTCATCGCTGCCATGGCATCAGTGCTGGCTGGCCTGTGTTACGCTGAGTTCGGGGCACGGGTACCGAAGACAGGCTCTGCTTATCTGTACAGCTATGTGACCGTAGGGGAGCTCTGGGCCTTCATTACTGGGTGGAATTTGATCCTTTCTTATATCATAGGTAAGGCAATACATGCAGAACCTATACAGACTTAAAGTTCCTTATTATTGTCAAAGTAAAAAAACTATGTGCCATGTGTTTATCTTTGTCCATATGCACTCACTGGCTATTTTAATAGGAACACTTGGAATAGTTGTTGGTGCCAGACTGCCTGCTCTGAGCCTGGGATTTTGCATGTAGCAAAATCTGTAGTTTATAAAGAAAAAAAAGCATCCAGTCAGTTCTAAAAAAAAAGATCACCACTCTTTGCAACCGTAGTAAGCAGATAGGCATCTCAGAATGCACAATACATTGAACCTAAAGGCAGATAAATGAGCAGGGAAACGGGTGTTCCTATTAACATGAGCTATGAGTGTATACAACAACTTAAAGTGTTACACCAAATTAAAAATTGTATTTTGCGTTCTGTTTTTCTGTCTTTAATCTCTGAATTTCTTTCATTAAATCAGCTTTATGAAATACTTTATTATTACTATTACTATTATTTAAACAGTTTCCATGCAACATAATTGTATTACATTTTATTTGGAAAGGCACAGCCAGTGTAGCTCGTGCTTGGAGCGCTACATTCGATGAGCTAATCGGCAAACAAATTGAGCACTTTTGTCGTCAGTACATGAGCATGAAGGTCCCAGGCGTGTTGGCTGATTACCCGGACGTGTTCGCAGTAGCCATCATACTGATTCTCACAGGTACTTTAATAAGTCATATAATCCAAACACAATTCACGCACACATAATTACAGTTTATTTCAAAAGAAATTAATGGAATCCTATGGTTTTTCTGATTTTTTGTGTGTGATTACTAATTATTATAATGCGAAGATTATAAATATTCCCTTTTTTGACACAGGCTTGCTGGCATTTGGAGTAAAGGAGTCCGCCATGGTCACTAAGGTTTTCACCTGCATCAATATCTTGGTTCTGCTGTTCATGGTGGTATCAGGCCTGGTTAAAGGCACGCTCAAGAACTGGCAACTGAGTCCTGATGAGCTTCTCAATGCCACCAACTCCTCAGGATTCAAGTGAGCAGCATGCAGAAGCTGATCTCCTTTCTGTTGTGCTTCCCAGTACAGCAGGTTCATCATCAAATCTAAAGCTATTTCCATGCTGATAGTAGAGATTTAGTGCGTGGTTTATGGGTCACTGGCAGTGGATTGGGGGTTTGTGGGGTTGTGTTTTTTGTGCCACATTTTACCAATGTAAAGTGTAAATGGTAAATGTCATTTTGATGATATAAGGGAAAAAATTACAAAAGGGTATGCTGTTATAAGAAAGTAAGGATATCTTCTATATATTAATATAAGACTGTTTTCAACCCAAAGTTAATTGTTTTCCAATACCATTTATGCCACAGCAACAAGTCAAAGAATATAATTTTTATTTCTCAAAGAATTTTGTCATACCTGGGACGTGGTAGCTCAGTGATTAAGGCTCTGAGTTACTGATTGGAAGGTCCGGGGTTCAAGCCCTAGTATCACCAAGCTGCCGCTTTCTCAAGGGCCCAAGACCCTCTTTGTTCAGGGGCTCCGTATCATAGCAGACCCTGCGCTCTGACCCCAACTTTTTAACATCACTGAAATATGTGAAGAGACAATTTCACATGTGACAAGTATAAAGCATTATTTATTAGCGATGTTAAAGCAGGTAAAAGCAGTTTCTCTTTTTGCCCTATAACATTTTAGTTAATAAAACAAAACTATGATAAATTTCACTTTACTGTGAGAGCTGCTAAGATTAATCAATCTTCTAACCCAAAAGAACTGAGAATTCAACTGCACTGTAGTGCAAACAAACAATACCAAATGTGCTGCATTTCATTATAAAGCAATACTGTATTTAACATATTATGTATAATATTCTGTTATATCTGTTCTTTTTGTTCTTTCTTTTCCTTAATGAAAAGTACAACAGAGTCCAAGGAATTTGCCGAGAGCTTGGGAATGGGTGGATTTATGCCGTTTGGCTTTACCGGAGTCCTCTCTGGAGCTGCAACCTGCTTCTATGCATTTGTTGGGTTTGACTGCATTGCCACAACAGGTGAGGATGTGTATATGAGGCAGTGGATGGAAGTGGAAACTTCTAATCACCTAATGTTTTTTTAAAACCAGATTTGGCTAAGATCAGATTTATAATAATAATAATAATACATTTTATTTATAGGCACCTTTCTCAACACTCATGGACACCGCAAAATAAGTTACAAGACAAAGCATAGAAAACAGCATATAGAAGCAATGTGTACAGCTTATGACATATACAAACAACAATCACAAAAGACTTAATACGAGTATGATTGGCTGTGTGACCGGGCCTATAAGATTTAAGAAGAGAATGTGTGTATTTACCTCTAATGTATGGAGGTAAAGAGTTCCAGAGCTGAGAAGCAGAGCTACAAGAGTTCCCTATGCCCCATGGTAGTGGGAGGAGCAGAAGAAACAGAAGGAGAGACGAGGCAGATCTAAGAAAACAAGAAGGAAATTAATACGGAGAAGATCGTACAAATAGGAAGGGGCAAGGTTATGAATAGCCTTAAAAGTGAGAATTTTTAAGGACATTTTAATTACACAGTAGCATGTTGTTCAGCTGCTGGTTATCTCCACGTTAAATGCTTCTGTACGGGTTCCCTTTTTCTTAACACTTATTCAAGCAACATTTTCTACTGCCAGAAGAGCAGCATTATACATTCAGTATAAGTTCACGCCCCTGTGTTTTCAGCTCTGATTGGTGGAACTTGGTTTGTGTTTGCCTGGGCATGTCTTTCTCCCCAGAGCACACTGAACCTTACAAAAAAATAAATGCAGATAATATGATCTATCTAGGGGTTATAGAATGAATTATTTACATGTTAATTAACTATGGAGTGTGGTAAGTTCATTAAAATGTGAACTCCATTAAGTTTTTACTGTGTACTTTATCGTTGTAGTGTAGCTGAATTCACAGACCGGTTGTCATCATGCAAAGCACAAAGCTTGTTTTGTTACATAATAAAAATGTAAAAAATTAAAGATAAAAAATTTGATTTGATGAATTTGGATTTCCCTGCCTTCGTTGACAATGGATGCATAGTCTCTGTGAGCCCTTTCACAAGGAAATGGTTCAGATGCTTTAACTCTAACTTCTCTGGAAAAATAAAATGTTATTTGATGGCTGCAGTGCATATTCACCATTGTTTCTTGGGAGTTAAGATGGGTTTACAATGTGTACATTTTGTGTGGCTTTAGGCATTTTTTTTTTTTTATCAGTCTCAAACTGTTCAATGCTATACAATGGCTGTGAGGACATTGCAGTTTTTCCTAAGCCACTTAAATTTCTCTTAGGTGAGGAGGTGAAGAATCCTCAGAGAGCCATTCCCATTGGCATCGTCTCCTCTCTCCTCATCTGCTTTGTTGCCTACTTTGGCGTATCAGCTGCTCTTACTTTGATGATGCCATACTACATGCTGGACAAGAAAAGCCCAATTCCTGTGGCCTTTAAATATGTAGGCTGGGAGGGAGCCACATATGCAGTAGCTGTAGGCTCTCTGTGTGCCCTCTCCACCAGGTAAGCATGAAACTAAGCTTTTACACGTAGAATGTTGTATGAACAGCAGAGTTCAGTTCAGCCCTGCCTCCATTTCCTCCTTGTCCTCCTTCTTCTCTATGATTTGGAAATCAGTACTGATACATAATATTAAATCTGGCAACATGCAGAACTTCCAAATGAAAACCAATTTGGGCTAAACTTTTTTATGGTCTTCTAAAATCTCATTACACACTAATGTAGGTGTAACAGGAAATGAAAGGAGGTGATCTGGTACTGTGCCCTGTGTATGTATGCATGGAGTTGCGTGTGTATATTTGTCTGAAGTTGCACTTATGAACCCCATAGCTAAAAATATGCATCATAGTACTAACTACTTGTTGTTGGGTTTTTTTTTTTAGCAAAGTTGATTTCTCTAGGTTTTTTCCAGGAATGTCTAATATAGTACATATTTAGTTTTTGCCTTGTTTAATAGCACATCTTTAAAAGCATGTGTTTCAGCATTAATAACCATTATATATTGTATTTCTTGCATGATGCTATGAATTTTCCATTCTGCTACGCAGCTGTTTATACATTTATAAAATGTAGTACTGATCAAACTATTTAATGTTTGTTCCTTTAGCCAATAAAATGATCCTTAGTTTGCTCAGAAGACAGAATAATTCAGGGTTGTATTTAGTGCACTGTACTTTTTGTCTCTTTGTTTAATGCTTATTCTGCTAAAACCACGGTGGCGCTGTCTGCTGTTTGGGTTTCATCGGTGACTGTGAATGCACTTTGCCGTAGTTTGTCACTCTTTCACATGCATGGCATGGCCTTTTCTTCTCCCCAATCTCTCATGCTAGCCTGATTGGTACCATGTTCCCAATGCCCCGGGTCTTGTGGGCAATGGCAGATGACGGACTGATCTTCAAATACATGGCTGAAATCAACCCCAAAACAAAAACCCCCTTATCTGCTTCTCTAACATCTGGCTTTCTGGCAGGTGAGAAAGGCTCTTAATAATACTAACAATGCACTGGTCTTGAGTTTAAGACCCAATTTAAGACCTATCCTTTTGAGCACAGCTATAGTGCATGCAGTATCTGCTGATGTCTAAGTGGTGTTGGGAGTCTGCTGGGTTTCTCTGTTGGAGTCAGAATCTTTGATTGCCTCCTAACACATTTTAAACGATGGACACCACGTCTCCCTCAACTAATCCAACTGCTTTCCTGTTTTTGCCTGTTATTAGCACCTGGGTTCTGGAGGAACGTTGTCTCATTTCACTGTGTCCTGCTTAAGCTACATATGTTTGAAATGACAATAAAAGCTTCTTGACTTGACTATTATGCACACCTTCCATTACCTCCCCTCATCTATCCATTTTCCCATGCCCAGTCTCCTGGGTTCCATGTTTCCCCTCCCTCGTATTATCTATGCCATGTCCCGAGATGGACTTCTCTTCTCTTTTCTGGCACGTGTGAGCAAGAGGAAGACGCCCATCATAGCCACGATGGCTGCAGGGGTATTGTCCGGTAAGAACGGCACCTGCCAGAGGAAACGTGGAAAACTTCCTTTGATGTAGTCATAGATACCGTGTTATTGTTTACACCACAAACTTCGAGTTTAGACCTTTCTAGAACAGGAGTGAGTTCCTTTAATCCTCCACGGCCGACATAACTCATCACAAACACTTGGCACATGGTACTCATGGATATAAGTTGACATTGCACATCATAGATCTTAGTAGCAATGATTGTTTTAGTAGTCCCCTTTGTTTTCCCACTTTTTTCAAAATCAAGCCTTTAACATAATGTCCTGCTGATATGTGAATAATGTTTGAACTTTCTCTGGGAGTCAAGAGTCTCGTTGTTTGCATTTTCTTGGGCAAAGAATAATCAGAAAACTTTAAACAATGTAAGAGAATATGGGTCTGTAAAAACTATGTAGCATGGAAAGTTGTCCCATGATGTAAAATTTTGATAAAAACATAGATAAAGCAACAAGGTCAATTATTCATCAAGTCTGTAGTATTTTAATAAACTATGTTGGTGTTTTTAAACATTGGAAGTTTATAAGAGATGATTGAATTTCTACATATTTAATTATTTTTGGTAACACTGAGTGATGCATGGTTACATTCTATAAAAAAAAAAACCATACTTTTTTTTTTAGGTTCATTCCCAAATAATGTGAGTATGTCATAGATTGTGGATATGCTCTTTTTGCCCCTGCACAGCTATCATGGCTTTCCTGTTTGACCTGAAGGATCTGGTTGATCTTATGTCTATCGGCACACTCCTGGCTTACACTTTGGTTGCTGCATGTGTGCTGGTGCTCAGGTGAGATGAGTAAATCAGTGTACTCATCAGTAAATACTACCCTGAATAATTGCAGTACACATTTCACACAAAAAATACTTCTACTTACTTCCACCAAGAAATAATGGAAGGTCATGTTTTAAGTCAACATCTGTTGTCTAATATCAATAATATACAGTGCATACTTTTTGGAAACTGTAGTTCCCCATTGCCTACTATATCTATCCCCAAAAAATATCCCATTCACTAATAAAAAATACTGAACAATACTGAGAAAGTGTTGAGATTAAATGGGATCGCTGTGGAAAAAACCTTAAGGTGCATATTTTTGTGTTGCAGGTATCAACCAGATCAGCACGCTCAGGGCTACCAGATAGCAAGCACAAATGAGGAGGTGGAGATGAGAGAATCTTTTAGTACTACGAGTATGGGCATTCTGCCTGGCTTCGAGGAACGTTTCAGTTTCAAAACACTGCTTTTTCCTAATAACACCGAGCCATCTGGCCTTTCTAGTTCTGCCGTCAATATCTGTGCAAGCTTGCTTGGTAAGGACATGAATGCAGGAAAAATACGTAGCTAGAATAAAAAAAACGAACATACTGTACATAAACTACTAAGTATAATTTGCTGGAGGTGTACACACACATGTACACAATACTCTGAAGTCCCTGAAGATTTTTTTTTCAATGTGGGCTGCAGGTTTCCTGATCCTGACTTTCTGCTTCGTGGCTGTCCAGGGTGGCATCGCAAGCTGGAGCGCAGCAACGCTCAGTGTCATTGCAATGGTGTGTCTCCTTCTCACCTTCCTTATCTGGAGGCAGCCAGAAAATAAAAGCAAGCTCTCTTTTAAGGTGAGCAAGGCCCTGTATTATTATATGTGGTTATAGAACAATTGTGTGGGCAAAAAGATAAAATCCAGAAATCCACTTGTAAACATCTTGACATTTATACCTTTTTTGATTTGCACCATTTGTGTCATGATGGTCATGACGTCATCAGTATAAATTACACAGATATAAGGCTGGCCAGTTATTTAACATATATAAGGATCATTGCAGGAACACTGGGTTCAAGATTGGAATATACCCTGGATGAGACTCGGCTGTAGGGCACCGTGTAACCGAGACATTTACAGATAGGCTCAATCTAACAGGCAAAAAACCTATAGAGACCAACATCGACACTGGGGGAACATGTAATTCAGCAGACAGTAACCTGATTCAGAGACTTGTTGATTTTAATGAATCTTGTTGATTTATTATTTTGCTATACAGTTTTCATTGTTGCATATGCATAGATAAAATACACACAGACTTATGAGTTATATACAGGTTATAAACAACCTGTCAGAGTGAATGATTTTGGCATTTAATAAATCACACAAGCTTTATCCAACATTGTATTACAAATCAATTCCTACAAAATGTCACTTTTGTATTCTTCAGTTTAATGATTTGACATTTTGGCTTGCAGGTGCCTTTTTTACCCTTCCTCCCTGTGGTTAGCATGTTTGTTAATGTGTATCTGATGATGCAGCTGGACAGAGGGACCTGGATACGCTTTGCTGGGTGGATGTGCATTGGTATGTATGATTATTATATGGAAAGAGAGCTATATTCTTATCAGGAAACTTTTAAAACTACACTTTATTGCCAGATGTTTGCGGACACCTGGTTTGGCATGTGCTTTTTGAGCATTACATTCCACATTTTGTAAAAATGTGGTCTTATAGTTCCCTCCACTCTTCTGGAAAGATGTTCCCCTAGATCTTGAAGTGCTGATTGGTATTGATGTAGGTGAGTTGAGGAGGCCTGAGGTGCAGTCAGTGTTACGATTTATCCCAAAGGTGTTAGAGGTCAGAGCTCTACAGCAGGAGGTCTTCCACTCCAACCCATTCAAAGTATATCTTCATTAAGTTTGCTTTGTGCACAAGGGCATTGTCATGCTGGAACAGGTTTGGGTCTCCTAGTTCAAGTGAAAGGAAAATTTAATGCTATCACATACAAATATATCCTATACAAATGTGTGCCTTCAGCTTTGCAATATCAGTTTGTTAAAGAACCACATATGCCTGGGAAAGTCAGGTGTCCCAATACTTTTGTCTATTTAGTGTATGTTCTTGGTCACTGAATTGCAAAATTTTCACAAGTGTGTAATGGTCAAAAATTTATCTTTCATTCTTTATCATGCATTACTTCCCAGGGTTTGTTATCTACTTTGGTTATGGAATATGGCACAGCTCTGAAGGTGCCCTGACTCATTCCAGTCCAGACATAGAGCCCGATGTGTGTAAATCCACCAATACACAACGGGATGCCATGTCCCCTGAAAAAGAGGCGTTTCTCTACACCAGACAGGAGGATGGTGAAGATGAAGAGGGTTCGCTCTGATACTGAGGATCAAATGAGCTTCAGCTCTGCCTTCTCTCTAAAATGCAACACTCAGGGCCGCTGAAGAGCACAAACTATTATCAGACCGAGCATGAGGAGACGAAGCTTTGTGGTTGATTAGATAACTCACTACCTTATTAGAGGCTGAAAGCCCTATTGTTGGATGGTGATTTTTGATAATTCTAATTTACAACCCAAAAGAAACAGCTTAAGGACATTTTGTCTGAAAGCAACTTAGTAATTATTGTTAGGTTCAATTATATACCGAGTGTCCAGTTTAACACGGTGACCAGTGATGGCTGCCTTCGTCGTCTGATTGCACATTTACAATATTACACGTGTTAAATCTGAATCAGAAGAATGCATACACATGCAGTACACGTGTTGCAGCAGAAGCAGGGACACTTGGACTTCCTTGGACTTGCATTTAACAGTTTAGCCACGATGAAATCTGCTCCTTACATTACTTAGTGATCTTATTTCAGGTTTTAGTTTAAGCCTGCACTCTCTTTGTGAAATGTTACCTACTAGTTCGAGCTGCTCTGATCCAGATTTAGTTCACTGGTATTTATAGAAAGCACTCGTTTCCCTTTCCCGCTACCGCCACCTGGTGGAGGGGTAGTGAACACAAACGAAAAGGTTATATATTGCCTGGCCAAAAAAAATTCACACAGACTACAATTTCGTTGCACTGCCTTTACAGCATGAATTAATTCGGCCGCCTTATGCAAAGAAGCATTTATTTCCATCTAGATTTGCATTTGCCTGTGATCTGGTATTGAGGACTGGAAAGTTGGAACACTTCATGGAGGTCTTCTCTACCATAACCCAAAGACTTTCAATGGAGATGTAGTGGTTTCTTACACTCCCTCTATCGTTCTTTTACAATTTCAGACAATTTTGGCAAACTGTTTCTGTGCCACTTGGAAGAACAAAAATCCATGTATAGGATCATTTCAGCACATTCAGGTTCTTAGCTAACTTTTTATTGTCATTTTATCATTTATTTTTATAACGTTGCTGAGACTAGACCTGACATTAAGACACTTGTATAGTTGGCATTATGCATGACAGCAAGATATTTTCTGACCACATTTCTTGGCATTTCTACTACATTTTACTATTCCTTATTTTAAACTAAACGACAACCTTTTTTTTTTTTGGCCTGGCAGTGTATTTCCAGTACTGGGTAATTGTTTCCAGTTTGCAGACACATATGACATCTAATTTAAATAGCCAACTCAAAAATATTCTGATGAGAGTTCAAAGGACTGAAACCTTTTCGGTCAGGTTTTGGATAGTTTCAAACTTTTCCATTATTGGTTGTTAATGGTTGATTGTATTACAATTATGATATATAAGGATATAGCAGACGTATTCTGTGGTAAACCACCGTGGCACAGATTAGTTGCTTTACATAGATGTCTTAGACTGAAAGATTAAACAAAGTATTTGTGATAAACTTCATTAATTACAAGTAAATAAAATCAGTCCTGTAATAATGACTCCCCCTGTAATAATATAACCACTATTACCTGTCATTAGTCCACAATGAAAAGGTCACTGATTCCATTTGTTACAATTAACCACAGTAAAATAAAAAAGCAAGACGTAATTCAGTGGGGTAACGAATAAACATATTGTTACTGACACAAAATTGTTTATTCCCCAATATCCTAAAGTGTTTTTTTTTCCTTTTAAGTCATACCACTTTCCCGAAAATCTGCATTCAAAAACTGACACATTTTAACTTTTTAGATATATTTGATGATGTAGACTATCTGCAAGTTCTATTAGATGCAAACCCCCACCAGCTGTGAGTGGATTTCAGGATAACAAACCAGAATTATTGGATTATTTTCCCCCTGGAGAGAACTACATTTGTGTTCATCCTACAACCCATTGACTGTGTACCTGTTAAAATAATGTTATGCTGTTTACACCTCACTGTTCTTATTTGTTTGGCATTTTAGAACAGTGTCTGTTTTTTTTTTTCTTCTTTTTTTTTGGACCATTTCTGGTGTTTTGTTTGTATACTGTATCCTGGAACAGTTCAGATGTGCTGTAGCTCAAATCACTGTGCCTTGTATTTGGTCCTGTAAATAAAAATAAAATTGTTAGGTAAATTTTTTATTCTCATATTTTATACTGTATCTTGTATTTCACGAATAGCAATACTACATGTTCAGTGTCTTATAATTGCTGTATGTATAAGTATGCCATTGAAGTATTAAGGGAAGATGCAATGTAAGCTATTTCAGTACAGATGTACTTAACTCTTTTTATGGACCTTCTCCACACCCCTCCTGTCCTCTACATCTGCCTCTTTCACCCCAACCACCTGCATGTCTTCCCTCACCACATCCATAAACCTCCACTTTGGTCTTCCTCTTTTCCTCCTTCCTGGTGGCTCCATCCTCAGCATTCTTCTACTGATGTACCCCATGTCCCTCCTTTGCACATGTCCAAACCATCTCAATCACACCTTCCTCACCTTGTCTCCAAAACATCCCACATGCGCTGTCCATCTTATATATCTAAATAAGTATGCATGTACTTTGAAGGCAAAAGACATTTTAAACATGTGTAAAGTGTAAAAAAAAAAGACACTATTTTGTTTGCCCCAGACCACTAAGATTACACTTTATTTTATACAGTTCATTCAGTATAATACTTTGCCATTATGAGTGAATCTAGTACGAATCTCACTTTTCCAAAAGTTACAGTAAGTTGCATCATCTGAATTTTACTGAAAATCATGGGAAGAAGAAAAAAATGTTCTCTTCCTCTTAATGTTACAGTAAATCAGTAGAGATCCCCATATGAACTCCTATGAACGAGAATAGCCAAAACTCAAGCCTGTTTCATAGAAAAGTGCAGCCATAATCTGCAAAACAAAACACAAAAAAACTAAGATTCAGAGATTATTGATATGTTAAACACACCTAAATGTCTAAATGCATGTTTTCCTAGATGTTTAAAAATGATAAATACTTCATTTTCAAGATTAAGATGAGTTCAATGGCACCTCAACTGTGGAATAACTGGAATAATGTGGAATATATATATATTTTCTTTTTGTGATTGAGTGATTATACAAATTAAAGCTGCAGAAACATAGTGGCCAAAACTAGTTAACCACATACATGATGTGGTTAAACTTTTATGGACAAATTATCATCTTGGTCAACAGTGTCATCATGGAGCTCGATTAGTGCACAGGGGTATTGTCACACTGGGTCCTTCAGTGAAGGAAAATTGTCATTATGCACTGCCTATTTAATTCGGTGCTTCCAACATTGTGGCAGTTTGGGGAAGAACCTCATGAATGTGATGGTCTGGTGACCACAAACTTATGAGTTGCAAACGATGCACATACTCAACACATTTGGATTATCATGCATTTAACTCTCCTGATTTTCACAAGGCAGACAAAGACTACATCGAGGGTTACCAATATCAGACAGCTCTCAGACAGCTTTCACCGATAGAGGGCGCGATTTCAGCACGCTACACTCAAGAGGACCTGAGACCGCATCAGGGAGGAGAGAAAGGTGGGCAAGAGAGAAAGATGCTCAGCTTAGAGCATCACATCGCGGCATTTTACCCAGCTCACACCTCGGCAAGGGAAGAAGGTTTTTTTTTTACAGTTTTAAGGTAAGTGTCCATTTGGTGAGAATTGCAATGGGATGCATTGATCATCCTTTGCGCACTGTTGTGAAAATAACGGAATAATCCTATTTATATATGTTATATAGGCTAGTAATAGGATTAGATCATCCAGTGCAACGTATCCACATGTTATTCAGTGCTGCGCATGAATGTGTCGGTGTGTGTGTGTGTGTGTTTGTGTGTGTGTGCTGCAATTCTTTGTTTCACCTAAGACACCACGTTGGACTGATGGGCGGTTAAAGGGGCGAAAACAAAGACAGCTTATGATGCACTGGCTGCACGAGCACAAAATCACACTTCGTCTACTGCATGAACTTTTTCTTTTTCTAAAAACAAAATTATATTACTATAGAAAAAAATACAGTCTTTTGTATTCTATAAAAGTTCCCAGAAGCGTGTATTGGAAATGGTCAAACCATGCGCACTTACATTTACGCACGCACGTGCCACCTGCGCGTGTCCATAATGTGTCTGTGATCTAGTGAGTATTTTTTCTGATTCGAATTTTTTTTTCACCCAATTCTAACTAATTTTGAAAAAAAAAAAAAAAAAAAAAAAAAAAAAAAAAA
>JAAIIK010000027.1:3079274-3089985 GCA_014706435.1 Silurus glanis
ATATATATATATATATATATATATATATATATATATATATATATAAATAAAATAAAAACAGAATGCAATGAATTGTAGAAACCCATAATATATTCACAGTTGTACATAGAAAGCATCTTGAAATCTTGAAACTGAAGAAAGGTAAAATTTTAAGGAAAAAAAAAATAAAAAGTTGGAACAGGGGCAAGAAAATGCTAGAAAAGTAAGTGTTACATAAAAGAAACAACTGGAGGAACATTATGCAAATAATTAGGTTAATCGACAAGAGGTCATTAACATGATTGACAATTGGTCATTTTTCAACATTTATTTAGGTAAGTCTTAATCATTGAGTATAATTTATAATCCAAAAATAAGGCCTACAGTAGTGTTCTGTTTTTATATATTTTTTTCAACTATAGTGTCAATTGATGATTAAATCTAAAACACTTCAAATTTCTTTGGTTGCTCATTCTAGGCAGAACCGTACACTCTCAGAAACAAAGGTATTAAACATGTATTCTTGTGGGATTTACATCATATGGAAAGGTGCCTGTGGTGTACCATTGATTTCATTCAATGGCCATTACATTTTCATTCTTACAGTTGTACACTTATTTACAGGTGAAACATGATGCACATGCTAAAAGCACAGTACTAAGGGTACAGATGTACCCACGACCCCAGTAACAGTAATGAGTACAAAGGTTTATACCTTTATTTCTATTTACATATGCATTGTATGCATTTGCAGTTTTTCTTTTTCTGTCCGAATGAAACGAAATGAAATAAAACAATGCTAACAAAAGAGATTTACTATTGTAAGCACTACAGTACATGTGTGCAGGTTTATCATATCTTAAAACTAAATAAATTAATGTAGAAATTCTCCACAGATTTGATGCCCTTTTGATTGAAAGTTCCATAACAACACCTGAGGTTTCATTGTAACTGGAAATAGAGTTCCAAAGTTAAAAAGCCAGGTCCTTCCTCCCTTCTCGAGCTTTGTAGACTGCAGCAGGACATGGCTGTCCTGTTAATGGTGCAGACTCCCTAAAACAGATTATGATCATGTGACCAACATGCTCCCTATATATTCGAACACTATGGGTTGCAGAAAGTGAAACCTCTGGTCTGCAAAAAGTGCAATAAACACGAAATGCTGATTTCTGTGATGGGAATTGTTCATTTTTACAATGCATTTTCACATCGCTATGCATCACCATTACCACAGTAGTGCCACTATTGATTCTAGCTTAGACCTAACTGGCTTCACTTGGCAGCAAACCTGAGGATGTGTGAGTTGAGGTACATGAAAGGCAAAATCCTTCTCAAGTACTATCTGAGTGTGAGCAGATGCAGTAAAACCTTCTTTAACACTTTTTCCATTACCAGGATTTTTATTAGTTGCTGTCAATGCTGGTAGCACATATGGCCCCTGAGTGGATATTACAAAAACGTATACATCTCTTACCTCAGACCAACACTCATATGGGACAGTGAAAGAAATGAATGCTTTAATTTTTCACTCTAGCAATATTTCATAGCACAGTAGTTTGCCCTAAGGGTTACTAACTGAAAATAAAAGAAGCCAAAGCACAGGTAAGCCCAGAGGTTTGACGAGGGTCATAGAGACAAAGAGGACACAGTAACTTATGCGAACGATTAAAGGAGATTAGAAAGGCTTTGCCTCCTGCTCACTTTGTGATCCACCTGTCAGTTAAATAGAATCAACTGCATGATGCCCACATTGACAGACCAGAATGAAGATGTCTTTAATGGAAATAGCATGTTTTTGAGCTCCAACCAATTCTAAAAGTGGTAGGGGGACATTTCATTTAACTCTTCAGATATGTGAGAAATATATCCTATATATTTATATAGTCCCTCGTGCACTGTCATGGAGGTTAATGTGTGCACGGAAAGCTAATCCTCCACTGCTCCCATGTTGTGTGTAGGTGTTTTGCTTCTCTTCTCAGTTGGCTTTTACCCCACTGTATCTTCCCGAACCCTCCCCCCAAACACATGTCCAACAGGGTACATCTCTATGCATTTCCATTGGTCACAGAGTTATAACAGATGCATAATGTTTGATTATGCTTGTTAATGCAAAAATAAAAAGAATTATGTTAACTACACGACATAACGTGAATCAGGAAGCAGGTCCATAAATCATGACTTTCTGCATTTGTACTTCCAGTACTACTTTAAAAGCCAGTTCAGGGTTTCAGTGACTCCATCATGTTTCTGGTTGCTGTTTTAAGAGAAAATAGATGCTGTCGTGGCATCTGGAGTGCAATCATGTCTTGTATGAACTGCATTGCTGTTTTTTTCTGGCTGAAGTTTCAGATTTTGTGAGTGTACCCACATGATGAAAGCTTGGTTCTGCAAAATGCAATCCCACACACCAGCCTGGTTTCATTTGATATGTCTTATATATTTGATATGAGAATAAAATGATTAAACTCTCTCTCTCTCTCTCTCTCTCTCTCTCTCTCTCTCTCTCTCTCTCATCTTCTTTGAGTAAGCACACTCGTAAATATGAATAACTAAGGATAAGGATATTTTATCTAAATGTTTACTGGACACATCAACAGTCAAAACTCTGCTTCTCTAAAGGGTCACTGTCTAAGTGTAATTTTTTATAGCAGGTACAGAATATAATCTACATCTGGCATATATCTGGAGTCTAAACTGTCTTTCATAAAAGTTGTTTTGAGTCAGTACTGTACACTGTATCTGGTGCTGTAGGTTAGGAATATTAAAAGAGTTGTACAGTAATGCTGTTTAATGTACTGGAAATTACACATGAGTATATTGTGTATTAATACTGATTCTAAATAGCAGAAATATATATGTGATAAAACATTTTGTTTGTTCCTCCATAAAATGCAATTCAAAGATGTAAAATGGATTTATAGACTCTGAAGAGACACAGAAATGTGTATTCTCCTCAACAACTACTGTACCGTGTTTCGCAGGTTGTTCTCCTCTCCTGTCTTTTCCTCCCCTTCTTTTTTCTGCACCTTCTCTCACCTCATCTACTTTTCTTCTTTCCTCCTCTCCTCTCCTTGTGTTCTCGGCTCTACTTTTCACCTTTCAGATAGTACTTATCCAATATGAACAAATGTTTTGCTACTAATCCTGTATTTTATTTGCTTCTTGAGTTAGCTGGTCATACTGATCACTCATTTTTAGCTCAGTTGTGTCTACAGTATGTGGTCATTATTATTGCAATTAAAACATACCGTATTTTTCGGACTATAAGCCGCTACTTTTTTTCCCACGTTTTGAACCCCACGTTTTGAACCCCACGTTTTAAACAACGAAGCGGCTTATTTATGAATTTTTCCTGGGTTTTTCCCGGTTTCACAAACTTCAAGCCAAAAAACTGAGTGACATAACATTAGACCAATTAAATTTCCGAACGGAAACGAAAAAACGCACCTCACCTGTGTTCTGAGCTGCACGGCATCGGGAGAAAAACTTTTTTTTTAAAGCACGACGATGCCAAAAGATAAACTCCAGAGAGAAATAGTTGTGAAAGGAAGGAGGAAGACAGTGAACAATGACTTTCTTGGTAGGCTGCTGTTTAGATACAAGCCCTTGTAACGCGTTGAGTCTGGGTTAAGGGAGAGCTCGCTAACTCCAGTTGCAACAGAAATCATATAAGCACAGACAGGTTTCCAAAACTCGTGCTTTTTTATTTTTCTTGGCAACAGCGTTACAGGTTAGTCAAAGAAACTTAGAAAAGAGCATCAGAAAATAATAAGGACATATTCCTCGGTCTTGCACACATGCAGTAATAACGGAAAAATGCGGCGGCAGGCTATTCCCAAAATGCCGCTCTGCTCTTAAAGGGGCCACAACATATTTCACCCGTTACACCGTGTTACAGGCACTGTCTTTCGTTAAAGCCTGTGTAAAGTTCATTAGTTTCAGTGTAGACACCTGCGGCTTATAGACAGGTGCGGCTTATTTATGTTTAAAATAAAAATCTTTGTCAAATTCAGTGGGTGCGGCTTATATATGCGCTTTATAGTCCGGAAATTACGGTAATTCGTTTATCTATAATGGTCTTTTAGCCACCAATATAAACTTACTGTTATCAGAACTCTTCACGTTTGCATGTTTTATTGTGTCATAGTTTTCATTTTAAGCTTCTAAGCTTCACACGTGGGTTTGGGTTGTTTCATCCATTCTTCTTTCACCCATTCTTTGGCTTGTTTCACCCATCCTTTTACTTTCATCCTTCTTTTAAAACATTTATGGACATTCATATATTGCCTGAAGCCATTCCAGTTTTGTTTTGACTGTAAACTTCAGGTGGTTGCCACATCCCAAGTGCTAAAGAACCACTATGATGTTTTAATTAGAGTTTATTTGTTTCATTAGACATTACAACAATCTCTGTGTTAACCATACACTGGGAATTAGGCTGTGCTTGTTGAAAAAGTCTTAATGTGCCCTATTCTGAAGTTGTGTGCACTCTGGATTTTTTTGTATTTAGCTACATTCATCCTTCCATCAAATCTGACTGGTATCCCCATCTTTGCCACTAAGTATCAGGAGTTTAACATGATACTGCCTCCACCATGCTTTAATACAGGGTTGGTATTAGACAGAGTAATTTATTTAGCAAACCCCCTATTACTGATTTACTGATGGAGTATTTCTAAGCCACTGGGCTTTTGGTCACCTTTATGACCAAGGCCCTTCTACTTTAATAAATCCAGTTAATTAAATTTGCCACAGACAGACTGCATTCAAGTTGTAAAGACATCTCAAGATAATCGAAGCAAGAGTTCAGCATGCATATGAGCTCAATTTGAAGTACCTTAGCACAACTGTATGCAAAAAGTAAAGAAGGCTGACTAGTCTCCAAAGCCATTGTACAGTACATACAAATGTTTGGCACAAGTGCCTTATGTCACATTTTCAACACTGAAAATTGAATAGAAGAGATAGAATGGAAAGACCCCTGAGTGCACAAAAAACACCCCCACAAAGCAAAACAGGAGGAACACAAGAGTGAGGTGATGCAGGACAGTCGGTTAAATACACATTCAGTGAGAAACATGAACCTTCATCACTGTTTCTCAATATTGAGCTAGTGATCCTGTTCTGCATCCCGAATTCCATAATGTCTGTCATCACAGTACAGCAACGCATCAGTGTGCAGAAGGGCAGCAGGGTCTTTTCTGCAGATGTGACTTCTCTCCTTGACTAAGCATGGCAAAAAAGAACCCATAATTATCAAGCTTCTATAATTAATTAAAAGTAGAATAATTTTGTTCATTTTATATAAGAAGTGAGATTGAAAAGAATGAGAAAGAGAAAAGCAGAGGTGGTCAGGGAAGGACATTAGTGTGCTGTCAGTAGAACAGTTTGACAAAAGCTTTTCTAATATACATTCAAAGTATAGACCAACAACATATAATTTACACCAATAAGTTATTTTATGTGAATTTAAAACATTTTAATGCTGTCTGATAAATACATTTTGAAATGCAACACATATACTCTAATAATGGTCATGTACACCCTTTGTCTTTAATCATTAATTCATATCCTCTAAATAGCTTTTGGATTTGGATCCTATTGTTTATTAAAAAATATTCAATAAATTTATTCATTTACATTCACATTCACCTTTATGGCATTTGGCAGGGGAGGAAGAGGAGAGAGAAGTGAAAATGAGAATGCTTACTAATTCCGGATGGTTATTAGATGCTCTTTACCAGATCATGTCCAGGCTACTAAGATCTTTAACCTCTGTGCTTTTCTCCTTGGAGCTGAATCTCTTTCTATCTATAGTGCATCTGTTGCATACAGTTGACTCACTTATAAAATCAATTATAAATCTGCCATGGTTTTGCTATGAGTTCCCACTCTCATTCTCCCCATTTCCCCAAAAGAAACATGACATTGATACACTAGATACACTAACTTGCCTGTGTGTGTGTGTGTGTGTGTGTGTGTGTGTGTGTGTGTGTTTGTTTGTGTGTCTGTATGGTGCCCTGTAATAAACTGGTGTCTCAGGGTGTACTCAAACTTAACATATATATATATATATATAAGTTCCAGCTCCTCAGCAAGCCAGGGATCTATGAAGGATTTAGAGCCTGTTTTTAGAAAAAAAAAACGTGTGGGATTAGGTGGGAATATGGGATGCCAGCAGTGGTGTCAAATATTTGAGCAAATATACTTCATTATTGTACTTAAGTAATTTTTTTTGGCGACTTTCCAGTTTTACTGAGTACCAAAGATAAAAGCAACTTTTACTCAACTACATTTGTTATTCAATATATGTCTTACTGCACTATATTTTAATCAACAATAACCATTACCAATTACATTTTGCACCACTGTTGAAGATGTCATTAAGGCTCAACACTCCCCTACCTGCATCTGCTTCCTGTGAGCGATTTTTTTTGCACTGCTCACCTCATTTTCAGTTCAAAAAGTGCTTGAATAAATGCCAAAATCTTTAAGAACCAGCTTTTGTTGAATGTTGAATAAAAATATTAACCCTCTCTGAGACTGAGAGGTGCATCAAATCACAGTCAGCTCTGAATTTTTGGTTTTATGTTATCTAAAATAATTTACTTGAATTTTTATTTTTTTTTCACTGAATACTAATGGTTCTTTTACTTTGTGATATGATAATAATTTGATTTGTTAATTGAAGATACCTTTTTAAAAGATTGGTTTACTACTTTGTCTTTTTTTACCGACTTGTCTGATTGTCAGGCATGTTGAAGAGGCTGTTGTGTTGATTTTGTTTAATGCAGTTTTGAGGTGTAATTTGATTTGTATTTTAGGAAATTAAACCTCACATTTACCTGTTTCTGGCTTTTTTCTAACATGTGTCTTGGTG
Source organism: Silurus glanis (assembly GCA_014706435.1). NCBI lineage: Eukaryota > Metazoa > Chordata > Actinopteri > Siluriformes > Siluridae > Silurus > Silurus glanis. Next base: position 3,086,134 of record JAAIIK010000027.1, read on the forward strand.
TTGAGGACTAGTGCATCTTTTAGCCTATGTTCAATCAGAGTAAAATAGTCAGTACTGCTAAAATCAGATAGTCTAAGACTTACTCAGGTCATATTAGAAATAATGTAATGGAGTAAGTTTTGCAATAAGGCATCTATACTTTACACATACTTTACAAGTATAATTTACAGGTACTAGCATTGGAATTACATCATGTAGGGGCACTTATTTAATGAAATTCGGCCACTGCCGGTTGGCAGTTTAGTAACTGCCCATTTATTATAAATAATGGTAGACAGATATTACATTTAAAAGCACGGAAGCTTTCCATTACTGAAGGTGATTAAACAAGACAGAAACCTTACAGACACACTACTCTCTCACTAGGTTTCATTTGATGGACTGTGAGAGTTGGCAGCCATTGTCAGATTTTGCAAAGATATCTGCTGTGTTCTGTCATAATACTGTTGAAGACCCATCTGTTTTAACGAAAGCCTCAAATATATCATGAATACGGTGTAGATTGAGGTTACAGAGAACTTGACTAGTGTATAAAAACCTTGTAGTGAGAGAAGGGACAAAAACCAGACACCAGCACAAAGGGCACAGGATTACATCCGTCAGGTGGAGATGGCATGCATTATGGTTGGGTTGGGGGTGGGTTCAGTTCTGGGAGAAGGTAATGAGGACTAATGATTTGAGTGTATAGACTGCCTATTTATTCAAAGCGCTGTCTTCAGCTCACTCTGGTGAACTAGTGTCTGTCTGTGAATTTAGTATTAAATTATATGCACCATCGTGAGACATTCTACATGCAAGGGAGAGAAGGAGAGAGAAAGAGAGATGGAGATGTGGGGGAAGGGCTCTGGGCTTTGCCTTTGTCCCAGCAATGTGTGCCAAAAGAGATTTTATTATTAATTAGTGAATCAGTTTCTTCATGCAGGAGCAGAGAGTTGATGGTGAAAACAGATATATAGATAGACGGACGGACGGACAGATGGACAGACAGACAGACAGATTACTGATGATTTTAATAGTTGAAGAAATGTGTGTGTGTGTGTTGAGGAGTGTTCATCATTCCAGTATGAAAGCATGAGTGAGGAGACAGTGGGCGTTGAGCAGAGCTGGGAAAACACCATTATAAAACAAAAATGACTCTGAGCAGAAAAGTGAGGGGTGCGCATGCATGTGTGTGAGAGTGTGTGAGTGTGTGTGTGTGTGTGTGTGTGTGTGTGTGTGTGTGTTCACGTGCTATATGTTCATTATGTCTCCGGTACAGTGGTGTCAAAACTCAGCAGAGGCAACAACGTTCCTATTGCCTGAAAGTGTGCTGGTGTGTGCGTGTGTGTGTGTGTGTGTGTGTGTGTGTGTGTGTGCGTGCGTGTGTGTGTCTGTCTGTGTGTTTGCACTGGTTTTTGCACTGTATAATGGCACCTACATGCCAGAAGTGCACAGATTACACAAAGACAGTCTGAATAGTATAAGGACTGCAAAAGCTTCCTGTGCGAAATGTATTTCTGGCAAAAATGTGTTCATTTGCTTTATTGTGTGGACTTGGTAGAATTGAAAGTCATTTATTTGAAAGTGATGCAAGTCTGTTTATAGAACTGTGCAGCTCAGCTCAACATTAAAATTATTTCTGTCTAAGTGACAGAATGTAATCTGTGTGATTTTTGTTTTTTTCCTTGTCTTTTATCTACGATAATGTCAATTATTAATGAGAACTCACATCCCAGTTTTCCATGTTCATTTCCAAACTTTTGAATCTGGTCTAATATTGCCATCTTCTCTATAACAAAGCCCTTGCAATCCTACTCTATGACTTGTCATCACTGTATGTGATTAGTGTCATTCTCTGCATAAAATATGTTGGATAATAAGTCTAAACCAATACATATCCAGCATTTCACCACTCTATCAATATCAGTAATTAATACTCTTTCTGTGAGTAAAGATAGTTTCTTCTAGTAAAGATAGTTTCAGATAACATACATTTAAATGCAACACTGAATTTTTTTTTATTATCATTATTATATTACTAATACTATAAGGGGTATTAGTAAATCTTTATATTATTTACCCCTCTGTGTGCATGCTGCTTGCTGAGTCTCCGTTTATTTTTTCTAAATCGTATTAGGGGGTCACACAGCAATAAGGTCTCACTGTGCTCTGTATCCTTCACACCAGCATGGCCTTTTTTGATAAACTCATTACTGATTATGTGCTTGATAAATGGATGTACATGTGTCATAATGAGGATGGATTTGGTAGCAAGAGGCTCACAGGGCTTAGCAGGAGGGATTCATTCAGGGTCTAAGGATTGAAATCTTGTTATACGGACCAGCGGCAATTTCTCCAGCTGTTGCATTTTTGGTGATGCTTTCTTCTGCTGTGAGGCCTACACAACAGAGTGACAAATATTCTGTGCTTTGCCACTTATTCCTGACATGATGAGCTTCTGATTTGCTTGATTTGATTTGAGCGATGTGAAATGGCAGAGAGCCAGATTGGTTCAGCTGGAAAGAATTTTGTATTTGCATTGGAAAAGACCTATTGTAATGTTCTCAGAAAATTCTCCCTAATGTTACATGCCATCTTTATATTTCCATTCCTATTTTTTTTACATCGTCTTATACTTAAAACATGGCTTACTTTGGTATTTGTACTCTACATTGCCAAAAGTTTGCGGACACCTGGTCATAAATATGGTATGAGCATTTCAACATTTAGTCCCATTTTGCTCTTATAATTCCCTCCACTCTTCTGGAAAGATGTTCCTCTAGATTTAGATTTGCGCATGTGGAGATTTGTGCTCATTCCCTGATGTAGGAGAAGTGAGGAGGCCTGTTTCAATTTATCGCAAAGGTGTTCAATAGGGTTGTTTGTATAGTATGTTCAATAGACTTTTGTCCAAACATTAGTGTGGGTGTAAATTACTTTACTGTTCACCCACACTTTCATTTACATCCTCTATTTTTTATTTATTTATTTATTTATTTACACAGATCTATGTTCTTAGTTTCCGGAGGTCATGGAGTGTCTGGTCTGTGAGCGAAAAGGGATTTAGAGGGTTTTTCTTTTTTTTTTTTTATCGATGTGTCGTGCATCTGCACTGCAGCTGCTGAGTCTGCGCTTTCATCACTCTGATGAAGTCTTTTTGTCTCCCTCATGTCTGCCCCCAACACTCTGATCTACCCTTCATTTGTGATTCAGTAAGCATAAGTGCACTACTTTCGTGTGTTTTGGTTTGAGGTACCCCAAAGCAATTAAACCAGATAATATTAGAAGGTCTCACTAATTGAAAATGAAAGCAGGTTAGAAAAAATAGAGGACTAGGAGATAAAGGATATATGGTAATTAAGGTTGGATATTTGCTATGGAAATTGTGTGTGTACGTGGAGGGGCATGTGGTGGTCTCTGTGATGTGCAGTGGAGCGGGACATTGGGCTCAAGTAGTGTGTGTCAGTGTGTGTGTCTGTGCAATATGGATTCCATCCAGTGTAGCATAAAGAGCTGGAAAAATGAATGGTGAGGAAGTACAGGATGAATAGAAAGGGTTCATAAATATTTTGGGAAAGTAATGGGGGTGTACAGTGGAAAAAAGTTCTGCATTTAATAGTTCAGAATTTGATCTGTCTGTCTGATCAAAATTACATCGGTGCATCTGTAAATCAAATCATATAATAAATAATATCCTTTATAATAATATATATTTTTGCCATTTATTAACTACAACATGATATAGGGTATCCTTTTTGTCTATTGTATTTTTCCAGTACACTTTTCCAGTAATTGGCTATTTTTATTTTTGGAGTCACAAAAGGTAGAATAGAATAGAATAGAATAGAATAGAATAGAATAGAATAGAATAGA
>JAAIIK010000027.1:3106453-3124660 GCA_014706435.1 Silurus glanis
CACACACACACACACACACACACACACACACACACACACACACACACGATTCGACTATCCGTCGACTATCAGTGCTGCTCTCTCTTACAGGACATGTTAGAGATACTCTTTGCCTTAGTTTCCTCTAATTACTTTTTGTTCATTTTATTTAGACCAATGGAAGGCACAATCAGCAGAACTGGGTGTCAAATCTCTTTTGCCCAAACCAGCGGCATCAGGCCTGCGACCTCCTGGGTATTCCCGCCTCCCCGCAGCACGCCTTGCTGCCTTTGGCTTTGTCCGCAGCTCCAGTGTGTCCTCTGTCTCCAGCAACCATTCCACTGACAGCACACGAAGTGATCCGTGCAAACCAGCACATCGTAAGTTACTGAGAGATTGTAATATGCAAATTACTTACCAAATATAATTTTCTCTATCTCATGATTTATTATTTGTGGTTTATTGGACATTACATTATCAACCACAGCCCATCGGTTGATCATGCTAAACTTTGGCACCCCTTTACCCTTTAAAGAAATTGGGAAGGATCCCCATAGGACCACTGAACAGCTGATGTTTTGGTGGTAGGGCATTCTCAGTACAGCAGAGACATACATGAGATATAGCAATAGTTTGTGTGTTTTTACATCAGTTGTGTTTAGCATTTAAAAAATGTGTCGAAAATGTGTTTTGGCCAGTTTATTAGATACATCTACCTATTTATAGCTTGTATGGATTTATAGACTATAGCTCATTTATTCCCATAGACAATGTCATGTGCTATTAAAAAATAAATAAATAAATAAAAATTATATTGTCAGTCTCTGACCACAGGATTTTTCTTGCCTGGCTATTTTTAGTTGACATTCTGTTCTGTGGTATTGAGTTGTTTTAAAATCAACTCAGGGTCACTGCTGTGCTGAAAAATAATATGTGTACTGTGATGCTTATTTTAGGCCATTTGTAACAATGGACAAGGTGGCTATGGCTTTGCATACATAAGAAACTGGCACTGTAGTAGATGGCTTTTACAGTTTTTTGTCCCTGATTGACACTTTTTAGAAAAGGTTAGCTGCTTCCACCATGTGTTTTTAATGTAACCTACATAAGTGTTGTTAGTTACAGTTGGTTGCATTTAATGTCAGTGTGTCCCAAAGAGTCTTTGCGAATTACATCATGGCCACTTGTCTCTCAGGACTTAGAACCTTTTAACTATCATAGTAGAGTAGGAAAAGTGAGAGGGAGAGTGAAAAATAAAAAAAAGTGTGGGGGGGGTGATTGTGTGAAATCTCTAGCTAAGGTGTGAGAGACTGGAATGAGTAAAGAAACCAGCATGGGGTTTAATTTTAACAGCTTTTTTTTTCCTTCTTCTCATATGGTAGGCTGAACCTGAGAATGCGATCGCAATGCAAAGAGCTAAATAGCACCCAGTCAGCAAAACATAAATACTCCCGCCATATATATCACAGTTTACATCTAATAGATATTCAATGTAGTTCTTCTTTTACATATAAAATCCTCTTATCCCTTATCTAATCTGCTCAGCAAGACAGATTAGAAATCTCATATTTTCGCTGTATGCAGAAGATTATGGAACATGCATAAGCTATGTTTGCGATGTTTATAGTGCTGCCAAATTGGGCTTTTTAATGCTGCATTGCTTAAGGCCAAATTAATCACTCTCCTGACTGCATGCTATGACCAATTATAAGCTCTAGATGTTAATTATGTTGATTGCTCTGTAACTATGAAAAAAAAGGAACACTGGTTAATTGATGTGTGGTGCCAGCAGATTACACCAGTGAAATGCAATTATATCACATACTGTAATGTCACTCACAACACAAGCAATATTTAACCCAAAGAGTTTTTAAACCTTATCTTACTGGTACTGAATATGGCCTAGCTGGACTAAATAAGCCCACGTTAAAATATGAATAAACTTGCAAAACAAACTAACAAGAACAAATCCACACTATAAAATATTGGCAATACTATTCACTCTTTAAATTTTGCAGTGTACCACCTGATCCAATCTTCGTAACCCAAACCTCAGACCATTTTGCTATCACATTACTACATCACATACTAGACCACTAATAAACATTTGTTCAAATATATACATTACATGCATTGATTTATCTACTGACAGTCAACACGCCCTATGAGAACCTCACACATAGATCATCTACTGTATCTCCTTAAGCAAACGGAGCTTCTGGGGTTACTAGATTGTATCTTGGGCTGGTTGTAATGGTGCAAATTATTGATCCAGAATTGTCAAAAGCACCTTAGTCTCCAGTGAGTTCAGGCCTCTGAGACTGAATGAGGCTTGATCGGTTTGCGAGTTCAAGCCTATAGGGCCAGGCCAACTTGTAATTGGATAAATGGGTTTGAATTGTGGAGTGTGGAATATTTTTGCAGAAGCAGGTGGATTGATTAAGCTGTCATTACAGCCAGTCCTGCTTTAGCCTTAACTCACTATTGATCTCTTACTTCTCTCTTAATGTATATCCGGTCCTCTACTCTAATACCATGCAACAGTACATGCCACACTGTTATGTGGCGTGTGGACTGTGGTTCCAGAGATAATAGATAGCTGTATGGTGTGGACATGTTAAACATATAATTACCCACATTTGGCTTACATACAAATGCAGATAAGAACATTTTGAACACTAAACAGATAAGACTGTGCTTACACCGACCAGGCTTAACATTATGACAGGTGAAGTGAATAACACTGATTATTTCTTCGTTTGACAAGGGCCAAATTGTGATGGCTAGACAGCTGGGTCAGAGCATCCCCAACACTGCAGCTCTTGTAGCGGTCAGTATCTATCAAAAGTGGTCTAAGAAAGAAACAGTGGTGAACCGGTGACAGGGTCATGGGCGGCCAAGGCTCACTGATGCACGTGGGGAGCGAAGGCTGGTCCGTGTGGTCGAATCCAACAGACGAGCTCCTATAGCTCAAATTGCTGAAGAAGTTAATGTTTGACAGGTCAGGACTGTTTTGGCAGCAAATGGACACAATATTAGTCAGGTGGTCATAATGTTATGCCTGTTCAGTGTATACTGAATGCAGTATGTTCACACAAGTGAATTAATATTGGGTAAGTGACATTTTAGACACAATATGGTTTTATTATAGGCCAAATAATGTGCTTTGTTCATAGAAAGAGACTCTGAAGAAGCCACACTCACGTTGTAAAATGTTGCCTAGCTAGCTCACATTTGTTTGTACATTCTTGTTAAAGGTGCTTCCAGTTAAATTTGTATCATATTCATATCGTAGCATTCATATCTTAAGGCAAACATTATATTCTCTATAAGTATTGTTTGCCATGTCTGCTGATGACTTCGCAAACCCCTACTGCAGAAATTGTTTTTTTACATGTTGGACACATGAGTAGTGTAAAACTCACAGTAAAAAGTTCCAGTGCAGTTATAGGAAATACAAACAGTCTTTAACACTGTCAGACCAATTCAATTGCTGTTTATAGAATGTTACATCCCCTATTATTCCTGCAAGTTCATAAACAATTTTATATCATCTCCAGCCACAGAGTGATCCCAAATCATATATTACTTCATTACTTGGAAACATACTAACTAACCCACTGACTTTTATTCTATATTGTCACCCAGTTATAGCAATCACGGTCATAGTCTTTCACCAACAATATCCTCAATATTATACCATTAACTACCATCATTACAACTGTAATGGTGCTACCCATAATCATAATGGCTATTTATTACTCTTAAGTTAAATCAGGTTAGTTTTTTATCGCCTCATTTCTTTCAACAGATTTTCATTCATGTTCACATCCACACATACTGTACAGTGATATATTATTTTCCTCACTGTTTACATTATCATGCCTATCAAGTTTATCATGAATATCATCACACTTACCAGCACACTAAAGAAGTTATCCCACACTTTTTTTTTATTTTAACATGGTGCCTGCTGTTTGTCTGTACAAATACATTACAGGTTCTGAATGTTGCTTTTCTTAATTTCAAATGAATTATTCTTCTATGTTTCTATCATTGCACAAGATGGTAGATTTTGAGTGGGAGGTTGGAATTACACCAAGCTAGGTACAGTATATATTTAACCCAAGAATCATATCTGAATGGTATATCTACAATACAGTATATGGCTTATTTCTTTTTGGCTAATGGTTTATGATATTAATGAAAAAAAAAAAAAAAAAAAAAAAAAGAAGGATTTAGGGTCTGGGAGAATATCCCCTGGAATGGTGTCTAAACTGGTGCCAGCTAAGATTCTGTCTGTTTTTTTTAGGATGCTTTATTGTTAGCAAAGTTGATGATAATGTGATTGTAAATGCATGTATGTATGTAACTAATTGGCATGATATATATATTCAATTTGATTGAATCGAATACATGATTGAAATGTACTGTATATATACAAATATATTGTGCATTTAGCAAAATAATCTACTTTTTTGGATATATTTAGTTGCCATTTTTCAAACTTAACCAGTGTTGTTTAGATGTTGAGCTCTGTAATATGAACTTGTATGTGCATGTTCTGTGAACAGTTTCTGCATTTACAGTTTTGGTGAATAAATAATAAAAGACTTAGTTCGCTAGGGTTAAATATCTACTCTGTCGATTCTGTTTGAAGCTGGTCTCTTGCGGTGAGATGTTAAAAGGCTCCAGCATCGTTTGACCTTAACGAATCCTCTGGTAACAGAAGCTTTTATGCAATGGTGGAAGACACACCCCCACTGTTTGTGTGTGTAGGAAAGGAAAGAAAAATGATGTGCTGCATCTTGACTCTTAAAACTGTTCAGGATGCAGTTTTCATTTTATTCTCTGTGCATAAGACAATCATTTTGCTTTATTTCATACTTCTCTTTTAGTGTTATTTTCTTCTTTAGATATAAGCAGTCAGTGAGTGTGCAGGACTGATGGGTAGGCAAGTTTACTATTACTGTTTTTCTGTCATGGGGAGTGAACAAATGGCTGGCAGGTATTGTATTCTCTTATTCTGTGTTACTGGGCACACAGTGTTCGCTATGTAAGTTGATATTGCACTAGTAAGGATCTAGTCATGAGTGTCATGAGATATAAAGGTGACTCTTTTATACACTTTGTCCTGTTGCTGTGATTCTTGTCAGGCTGTAAGACACCTACAATATATATATTTTTGTAATTCATTTTATTTCCTTCTACATTTTGAACAGATTTCAGAACTTGGCCTAAATAAAAAATATTTATATTAGTGGAGTTCTTTTTCATTTGACCATGTCCTAAAAATGTGTGTTTTTCCAATGGATGATAATAAATTCAAACAAAGGCACATATGTGTATGTGTGGGAAACCGGAAAAGGTTAACATTCTAGTTTTTTGTCTCCAAATTGTTTAAGAAAACTATTATTATTTTCCGCTGGATCAACTGCATCAACCTTTTTCTTTCTCTGCCTGACTGAATAATTAGCTAATATCAGTCAAATTATTGACAAAAATTGTTGGACGGGTTTTTAAAATTCATCAATATTAATCAATATTAAAAACAATATAAAAATATCATTTAGTGGTGATTTAGCACATATATAGCACTATTTTGTGTTTTTTGACACCGTTGAAAAGTTAACACACAACACACAACACAACATGGCATGTTTTAAATGACAGATTTGAGATCATGAAATTGTAATGTGTGCAGGTAATGTGCTTTTTTTATGCTTTCATTATGCCAATTTGTGTTTTTAAATAAATATTTTGATTGATCTGTGCTAGTCATAGTTGTGCCCTATGTCTGCCCTTATGCATTATACAACCCCAAATCAGAAAAAGTTGGGACAGTATGGAAAACGCAAATAAAAAAAGAAAGTAGTGATTTCTAAATTTACTTTGACTTGTATTTCATTGCCTACAATATGAACACAAAATATTTCATGTTTTATTTGGTCAACTTCATGTCATTTGTAAATATACATCCTTTCCTGTCATTCAGACCTGCAACACATTCCAAAAAAAGTTGGGACAGAAGCAATTTAGGGCTAGTAATGAGGTAAATTGGTTAAATAATGATGTGATTTGAAACAGGTGATGTCAACAGGTGATTGTTATTATGATTTGGTACAAAAGCAGCATCCAAGAAAGGTCGCAGCATCGGAGGCATCTGGGATGGACCATCACACAGTGGAAACGTGTACTGTGGTCAGATGAATCAGTATTTCAGGTATTTTTTGGGAGGAATGGACGCCGTGTGCTCCGGACCAAAGAAGAAAAGGATCATCCAGACTGTTACCAGCAACAAGTCCAAAAGCCAGGGTCTGTCATGGTATGGGGTTGTGTCAGTGCCCTTGGCAAAGGTAACTTGCACTTCTGTGATAGCACCATTAATGCTGAAAAGTACATAGAGATTTTGGAGCACAATATGTTGCCTTCAAGAAGACATCTTTTCCAGGGACGTCCATGCATATTTCAACAAGACAATGCAAAACCACATTCTGCACACATTACAAAGTCCTGGCTGCGGAGGAAGAGGGTACGGGTACTTGACTGGCCTGCCTGCAGTCTCGACCTGTCTCCAATAGAGAATGTGTGGCGCATTTTGAAGCGCAAAATGCGACAACGAAGACCCCGTACTGTTGCCCACCTTAAGACTTGTTTGCAGGAAGAAAGGGACAAAATTACACCTAAAACACTTCATCACTTGGTGTCTTCAGTCGCTAAACGTCTTTTAAGTGTTGTGAAAAGGAATGGCAACATTACAAAGTGGTAAATTCTTTACTGTCCCAACTTTTTTTGGAATGTGTTGCAGGTCTGAATGACAGGAAAGGATATATATTTACAAATGACATGAAGTTGACCAAAAAAACCATGAAATATTTTGTGTTCATATTGTCTGCAATGAAATACAAGTCAAAGTAAATTTAGAAATCACTACTTTCTTTTTTTATTTGCGTTTTCCATACTGTCCCAACTTTTTCTGATTTGGTGATGTAATACCCTTTATGTTGATAATGCACTTAGGCAAAACAGGCATTATGAACATTCCAGTAATACAAGACATTTGTGCACATTTGTTTACTTTTTTGCGGTATCAACCATTTGCAGGCTGAAGCCTTTGATACTGTAGTCTGGGTAAATGTACTGATGGACAATGGACAAAAAAATAAGTTTAGATTTCAAGTACCACAATTGACGGTATATTGTGCTTGTGTTAATTAGCACGGTTATAAAAAAAAAAAAAGTTTGCATTCTAAAGTTCTGTGGCACAGCATCACCACTGATACAGTAGGTGGGTTTTCTCTTATATTCACACACCAGGACATGCATAAAAAATGGCCTTGAGTCAAGGTGATACAATTTTGATTGATTTTCAAGGAAGTGTGTGTTTCAGAGTGTGCACAGATCATCTACATGTGCTCACACACCATTGGGGCCGACAGTCATTCTATAAAGATATTGACTGTCTGTTAACTAAAACTCCCAGGTGGCTTTGTGGCTATCATTCATAAAATAAAAACCGAAGTGGAAAAGACCATGGTGAAGAGTCTGGTGATGGATATCTTTATTGGATATGAGTTTCATGTAAATGACTTTTCAATAATACGAATATGGGTTTAAGTTTTAATCACATTAGCACTTCTTCATGTCTAGAGTAAATGAGTATTTATGCTGTCCAAGCCCAACCTTTCCAATTGTCAAGCTATGATTGAGTGCACAGTGAAATGTAGCGGTTCAGCATTTTACAACTCAGAGAAATCATCTGGAAGAAAGAACAAACCGGTATAAGAATAGTGAGGGAGTGAAAAGAGTAAGAAATCATGCTGCAAGCGATGAAAAGTGAGGAAAATGTTTGTGTGAGGATTGCCAGTTTTAATGGGATTGCCAGTTTTAATGTTCAATGAGAATGGAAAGGTTATCACACACTTGGTTGTGTGAGCCATTGTTAGTTATGAGAGCAGATGGTTCTTCAAGGGCAACACCTCAATCGCCCCAACCCCCACACACAAACGCACACACACACACACATACACACACACACACACACACACACACACACACATCAGAAGTCGATTATAAGATTCTCACTGTAGTGCGCTTGACTTAATTCATGGTGCATGGTGGTCTGTTGGAAATGCTGCTCAGCAACAGCCTGTGTGAAATGGAATCCTTTTGAAAAATCATAAACTTGCTAAATAATTACTTTCCTCAATCTTTTCCTGTCTCTTTAGTTAGCATTTATGCATTCAGAGAAAGTGGACAGTCTGCAGATTTAATGCATACACCTCATGCTTGATTGAATAAATTGCTCATTTCTGTATATATATATGTGCTGTACTGTGACAATCCTGATGTATTTATCTCTAAGCACAAGCCTATGAACAAACCTAATCACATTTTTCCATGATGTAGTGTAAAAGATGATGAACACGGCTACAATTTTTGCTTTAGGGTCTCTCCTGTAACACTTACATTGCCATGACTTTAAATTGATTCATCTGTTATCTAATAGGTGCACCCATTCTTTTTTTATCACTTTTCCAAATAGTCGTTTGTGTTCTGTTGCATAAAAATGTGCAGTTATATAAAAAAAATATGTATTTTAAGATATACTCTGACAATGTTGCTATAATAATAATAATAATAATAATAATAATAATAATAATAATAATAATAATAATAATCAGGATTACTACATGACAGAGCAAATATTTGTAATAGTCATTGATTGACAAGAAGCTCAGACATTGCTGGCACTGTTTTCAAATGCAAAGATTGACCATCCAGGCCAGGGCTCCTATAGTGAAAAAAGGACCACAAGCTTCAATCCTATCCAATTCCTGGGCTGTAAGCAAATTTTAACAACCTTTGGAGCCTATAGCTAACCTCACCCACACGTATACACACACACACACACACACACACACACACACACACATACACACTGCCTGAAATGAGAAAATCCAGAGTTCTACAACTTTAAAAGCCAAAATATATTTTGGGCAGGCGTTTCTACTGCGCTTCTATATTAAAGTTTTAGTCCGAAACGAACAGGCTTCATGAGAGAGTCTCCCAGATGCTGAAGATTCTGCCCACCTGCACAAATAAATCATATGGTGCTGAAACGCTGGTCCTCTTCAACTCCCTCATATCGATAGCTGTAATAAAATTTTTATTGGAATTCCATTTAAGCTCTAATGATGCCAAAGTCCATCTCCATAGTGAAATATCAGTTCTCACTGCTCCAGTTTCGACAGCGACTGGATACCAATCTGAGTCCACTTGTCAAACAATGTCCTGCTTGTAAGTTTTAAAGTCTTGCATGACTAGTCATCCTCAATTCCTTCTCCTCTTTACATACATTACTTTTGTGTGGGTCTTTGAATTGTTGCAGTTTGGGTATCGGCATGCTTTGTCAAATTATATTGGACCCCTGCTTTCCTTTTTACCCATCACTTGGGATTGTAAACATTAATTACGCAATCTACAATGAATAATTGCTAGACGAATAGGAATGTCACGAGGAATGTCCATATTTTACAGTTAAAGTGCGATGTAAGATAATATCCTCCACCAGCTGAGCTGTGAGTTATTCGTACTCACTTCTCAGATGAGAAAAAAGGCTTCTCATCTGAAATATCATTCTCAAGGTGATGGACGTACCAAACGTGATCCTTTGAGAGCTTTAAAGATAAGCGACACATTATTGCCAATCTCTTAGTTTAGTTAGGTAACCAGTTTTCCTATAGTCCTACTTTTCCTGTAGAGAATTAGCCTAGAATTAAGTAGGTATATTCTCCACTTGGTTGAGTGTTGTATGTTTAGTGCCTAAAACCAGCTGTGGAGTGGTAGCCTTTTAATTGCAAGTATGTTGCACCATTCAGACCCCCACAGCCTTTCTGCTTAACCCCTTGCATGTCAGCTGTTTTTATGCCCGTTGCAAAGCCTCTGACGTACCCCGTTCTGCTGCTACCTCATTTTGTACCACTGAGACTGTCCGTCACTGTCAGTCTGCCAGAGCAGAGCTGTGCTATACTCCAGTGGATCTACACTTTTTGTCTCTAAGAATGTTACCTTGACATGTATTGTTTCTCCTGCCATTTTTTTCCCCCCAATTCTCTGGCATAGGAGTTTTACCTGCTAAGTGTCCTAAACATGCTCCTTTCTGTTATGTTACAAGTAACAAACTATGTGTACTTGAGTGTAACGTTTACTAAGATTGTGCTTTAAGATGAAAGAGTGATTAAGCAAGAGAAAAGATTGTAAGCCATATTAGAAATATAGTTTATACAAATCTTCATAACAATCAAAGTAAAGTTTACTCTTCAGTTACCTAATGCTTCAAGTAGCAATGTCTGAGACAGTGAGTATAATGAGCATCCATGGCCCAACAGGCATTTTCAAAGTTTTACAGTTTTGAAAGTGAACAGATTTATAATGATCTGCAAATTATATGGGGCAAAGGCCCCCACCTACCTTACCCAAAAATCTCAGCCTATATATCTTATAGCTTATAGCTTAATGTTCAACTTTTGGAAACCTATACAAGTAAGCCATTGGCTTGCTAAGCAAGCTAGATTAGCTAGCAAATCTGTAAATGTTTGCAAGATGAAAGGTTTGTAATAAACTTCCATGTTTGGTAGCAATCACCTGTTGAGTTAGTAAATATATATATATATATATATATATATATATATATATATATATATATTTAAGTGTTACTTTAGCCCAATAGATAACTATGTAGTTAAAAATATTAGCAAATTAAGATGTAAGCTATCAAACCTAGCATGCTACTGAAACTTCTAGAGCATTTAGCCAAATTAGTTATTCAGCTACATTTACTTTACTTACAGTCAAGTTGGTTATTGTAGCTTATTTAGTTTGTTTAAATAATTGTTAAAAAAAAAAAAAAAAGATTTTCAGAACTGTTGTGCCAATTGTAGTTTTAATACATAAAAAAAAAGTTATGCAAGTGAATCATTAATACACTACCAGTACTTTTACTCAGTTCAATGTGTTTTGTATAGGGTCCATTATTTGGCTTTTAGCTTACTGTGAAGGAACATTGGCACCATAAAGTATGTGAGCTGTTCATGGTGTTTTCCAGCGGCATTCCAATCCTATATTTCTGTCTTTTTTACTCAATTTCTCTTTAATTTGATGATTCTGCTTATACCTTTGATCAAAATGACTACTTGGTTGTCTGTCAGTTTGCCCTGACTTGGACCGAAGTATTTGATTAATATTCTGGGGGGTTTAAAGCTCTCCTTTCCATTCTACTGGCTCGTGTTGACATGTGGCAGTAGATGGATTGCTTTGCATAATCTTTACAGTCGTGCAGCCACTGTCATTGCAAGATGGGCGTTGGCTTGATGGTTCATGGTTAATAATGCATTGCGGCCTATTTCATTATGGTGGCACTTCTGTGGTGTTTTTGCCATACTGGAATACTCGCTGTGTTGAAAAAAAGAATTACTGATTCTCTTTGAAAGTCTGGCCAGTTTTCATTTGTTTTATTTGTCGGTTGTATCTTAAATCTCCTCTTTACTTCTCTTGTTTAATTGACTTTCTCACCATAATTTTTTCTTTCTTTTACCCTTTAGTTGCTGCTTTCTCTCACACAGTCTATATCTTCCTCATAGACTATTTATCCCTGTAGCCCTCTTCTTTCTTGTCTCTGTATAGCAACTCATATTTTCTTCTACAACTGTTTGCATTTACAGCATGACTCCCCTCATCCTCACCCCACCACAAAACCTCATCTTTCTCTTTCTTTACCCTTCCCCCTCTGTCCCGCTCCCGAGATACTGCTTTCTTTTGTTCTGCCACCCTGTGTGTTCTCTAAATGCTTCTACCTGAGACAAAAAATGCTGATGGCTTAATTTCCTTCTCTTATGAAGCTTCCATAAAATCAAATTACATGTTTTTGATTTCTTTAAAATGCCATCTTTTCAAGTCAGAAACAGAATCGTGTGTGTTTACTCAGTTGTGCATTTGTCTTCGTTATAAGGAAAATGTCAACACTGCATTTATTAGAAGTAAAGTCATCTCTGCAGTTGGTTCTCTTCAGAACTTGTATTCTTCAAGTTTATAAGTACACATGTGTGTATTAGTTTAAGTTTAATTAAGGATTTCATTTTCTCTTCTAGGAGAAAGAGGTGGGCTCTTTGTGGTACTGTTCGTTATGTGTGCCAACATTTATTAAGCCACTGGCTGGTGCACAGCTCTTTACACATTTACATATTGTGCATAATTTGGAGTGTGTAATTGGGAAATATTATGACAGGAAATTAAACTCTTGTCTCCTGATCACAGAACTCATATGCCAGATAACTAGATGGTAGCTCATTTTGTGTTCGAACTTTCATCCCTTATTCTTCCTGCAGTGTTCTAGAGGGGTGTGCTTGTTGTCCTTGGTGTTCTGTGTACAGTATGTCTCTATCATTTATATACTTACACAGAATATTTCTGTGCCACCATTGCTCTTTGCCTTAGTGCTCAGTTCCACACAGTGCTCACTAGAAGGTGACACATGCTGATGTTTTGAAAGGATACATCCTACATAGTAACATGGGCTGACATGGCATTGGTCCACCTGCATTATTTTCTTGATTTTGAGTAACCAGCAGGTCAAGGTGATCCTCTCCTTCTCCTTAATCTTGCTAGGAAACCTGCTGCCATGGTGATGTATAATAAAGACATCAGAGCAGCACCATGACACAAAAGCAGCTGCAATTTATTACAAATATTGAGGCTTACATCAGACAGGGTATAAGCTAGGTAGGGTAACAGAGGTTACTGAGGTGCACTGTATGATTTCAAGAGCAAAAATGCTAATCAAACAAGAAAAGAAAAGGCTAGATGCTTGCTTAGATGAAAGCTATGGAGTTGCTGACAAATCATGATCAGACTGCTTGCCTTTTATTGTTGGTGCTGGTTAATAATGTGCTAAGAGATTTGTTTTTTTGTTTGGTAATAGGTCCAGGCAGTGTCACCGACGACCCCCCTTTCCACAGGGTGATTACAGCTTCATGTGGAGAGGGGCAGAGAGTGCCATGCCGCAGCAGCCCACAGCCCCCCAGCACTCCTGTTCCCACCCGCCGCCCACTGCTACCTCCTCCACCAGGCTCCCCAGTCGGTAAGAACATAAAAAGAGTCTGAGAATCTATTATTTTCCACGATATTATGATGAAAAAAGAAATCCACACAACCAGGCTTACTTCAGTTTATCCAATGAACAAACCTCCACTCCAGCCAGGCAACTGGTTAAATCTATACTAAAGCAATAATGTATCATTATTTCAAGATAAAGCCCTAAACACTGTATAAGGTCAACAAAGTTTCCCTGCAGATGGGAGATTTGAAAACCCATGGGAGCTTCTGTTATTGAGGCACATCATTGTCACTAAGTGTCAAGCTGAGGAGTAAGGACAGATTGTCAAGCATGAATAATTACTTCAGTGACCACAGCAACCATGATGTCATTAATCTAGCAGGCATTGAAGTGGGAGAAATAAACAATGGTGTATACCTGCTGGGCTGTGAAGCGTTAATATTCCACAACTGAAGAGATTAAATCTGAGCCAACACGTTATCTGCTTTTTAACCATCTATAGACTGTAATGCGCAAGTCTATCAGCTGTTTCTCAACAGCATTAATTTTAATTCAATACAATATTAATTCCTGAAACTGCACTCACAAAGCAGCCTTGTAGACATTTGGCAATATAGTAGATTTATATTTAGATCCCTAATGAGCAAGCCAGCGGTGGCATTGAAGGAAAAAAATGCCCCTAAGGAAGATAACCCTTAGGGAAAACACTCAGATGCAAAATCTGAGCTCCAGCCTCTTCTGGGTGACACCAAGTAGTGGTACTACAAATCAGTCTATAGTAGGGGACTAAAAGCTAATAGAATTGTGTTGAAAGCATGTTTTCTATGGGTCTCACTGTCTCTATTATTACAGCAGCGGTTCTTAAGTCTACATTCATAAGGTAAGATGAAAAAGATGAGTCATGGGTATACATTGTTTTTTGGAAATGTAAAACCAAGTGTATCCATCTGGGACCATCCACAGCAGCAGTGATGAAGTTAAAAGTAAAGAAACCTCCAGAGAATCAGAAGTAGAGCATCAGGATGAATCAGACAGGTCCCAGGGTGAGAGGACCAGGAGAAGTGTGTCAGGATCAGGCATCGGCAACACAACAGGCAACAGGGGTATATGCAAAGCATGCCAGAGAATGTTTATCTAACTTTCAACATCATGTCACAGAATGTGCAAGTAGAACCGATTCTGAAATTGACAGAAGCAGAGAAGAGCTGGTAGACTACATATGATCTAATGAAAATTGATCCAACTAGAACCTGTAAATAAAGTGAAAGATAAAAATGCTTGCTTTTTTTTTTTGCTGTTTTATGACAGGTTGTTTACACACTATCTTCACCCAAAAAAAGGTCATCTTCATATTTCTGGTATACTAAAATTCCCTGCATTAGTTGTTAAGCAAACTATCTTTGTCATATTTTCATATGAAATGATTATTAAGCTTGCATGCAATCTTGGATTCAAATGTGTATAGAATATACACTGATCAGGCATAACATTATGAACACTTGCCTAATATCGTTTTGGTCCCCCTTTTGCTGCCAAAACAGTCCTGACCCATCGAGCATCAACATGAACTTTGAGGACAAAATGTTCACTTGCTTTTCTACATTATGAGCAATGACATACAAAAGTCTTCGATAGCAACAACATGGCCTGGATCCTATACTTTTAACAGGCTTGTGCCACTCTCACTCTTCAGCTCATAAATATTTAAACAGTTTCCTGTTCCTGCAGTGCATATAGCCATATAGGAGCTCCAAAGGCAGGTCTGCTAAGGGCTGCCAAAGCTACTCACCCAGTGGGGAGTCTTGAAATGGGTTTGAATCGTAGCAGGAGCTCCTGTTGGTGGCTTTTGGCAATAATTAGTACAGAACTCTTTCAAAGTCTCTAGTATAGACAATGCTTCTAAAAAAGGACAGAATGAAGTAATTGCTCTAGTACTTAAATTCACACCGGTTTCTTGCCTCAAGTGTTGGGATTTATTTTGAGAGGATGGTGTGGAGTATACATGATGACGTTAGGGGTTTGGGAGCATCTGGATTTAGTGCTAGCGCACCTGGGGGCCTAGTTGTGTGGTTGTTTACTTCATGTGGAGATGTGTTAGGAGTTTTAGGACCCAAGATTAGATGGTTTATATGATGCTTTATTATACTGTGGTTATTATTATTATTATTAATTGTTAATAATGACTAGATCAGTATCATCACAAGTATCTTGTAAAATAATATTATTAGATTTATTTGAACTTGAATTCAGTTTAAATGTAATGTTTATCAGGAAATGCCACACTGAGCATTCGGTTTGATGCAATTTCATAGGAGATTTTGTAGAATCGGCACAACGAGTGCAGGTAGAGAGACGCATTAGGGTGCACTAGTGTGTGTCAGGGTCATAGCCTGTCATTCCAGCTAGGCTATGGTATTAAAGAAGCGTGAGACTGGCTCATTTAGTGCCTGACTGCACCTTATTGAAATTGATCTTTCTCCCTGGTATCACAGCCAACAAGTAACCCATAGAAGGAGATATAAAGGAAGTATGTCTACAGAACTATAGCTCTCTGACACATCTACTGTATGTGGCCAGTATAGCATAGTACACTCTTCTGTCACTAATTGCATCTCACTAATTATTCATTTACTGTTTATGTATATTAGGTTCTCGCAAAGACTTTCAAAAGACTTCTGAAGGCTCTCATTCAGCACTCTCGTCCCCAAAGCGCCTGGCTGTTGTTTCACCCAAACCTCAATCACCAGGTAAGAAAAGATGTTTTACAATAGCAACTTCATCATTCAACTTTTTCTGTGATCAGCATTTGATATTAAATGATATCTTGCCAGGATATGTTCGACAAAAAAAAGGATTGATTAAAGGAAGAATATTTTAATAAACTCAAATCAGATTCCCAACGAACTGCTACATTTCACAAGAAGTACATAAAAGCAACGTAAGCAAAGAGCTGATTAAGGACTTTATGCCTTATGTAGATTACAGGTAACAAACCTATTTACTTAAAATTTCAATATGTTACATGGAATGGACAGACGGAGAGCATATATGGAAATTGGTTGCATCTGTTGGGAAACACGGGGGTGAAGGGCAGCCATTCAAATCAAAGCTCAAACCTTAACAAGAATTGAAGGTTGGTGGATAGATGTGTGGTTTTTTTTAAAAGAGGGATTTCTTCATTTCTTCAAATTACTTCAAGTACTGCACCATGTAGTTAACAGGTATAATTAGCGTACACACACACACACACACACCTAAACCTCATAGCTGCTAAGTTGTATGAATGTTGTAAGTGTAAATATATTATGCCACTTTGTATTAATGTAATAATGTAGCACAGTTGCTAACAGAAGCATTTCTAGGTCCTTGCAGGAAAATGCAATGGGCTCTTCTGGCATTTCTCCCCTCTTTCCTGCCATTTGTTGCACAGGTGACTTTCTTATATTTATTATATGAAGCATGCATGTTTTGATTTAGCTCTAGTCAGGGATTATACAAAAGGCAAAGATGTCTCCTTTTCAGAAAACATTAATTCTCTAGTTCAGAATGGAATACATTTAGGTTTAAATCATGCTTCTATATATGACAATATATAACATGCATCATAGATCATTCTGCATACTCTCTTGAAATGACCAAAGTATCAAGTCAAGTTAATGATTTCTGGCTAAATAATTAACATTAGACCTTAAAACTCATAGAAGCATTAGTTCAATCTTTGTTGTTCATCAGACTAGAGAATTTTGTTTCTCATAGTATGAGAGACCTTCATGTGCTTTGCCACGCTACCATACAGGCCGGATTGGTAGAGTGCTGCAGAGATGGTTATTCTCCTGTAAGGTTCCTCTCTTCACAGAGAAACACTGAAGCTTTTTCAGAGTGATCATTGGGTTCTTGGTCACCTCCATGACTAAGACCCTTCTCCCCTGATTGTGACCTGCTCTAGGAAAAGTCTTGGTGGTTCCAAACCTCTTTCACTTATGGTGGCCACTGTGCTCACTGAGACCTTCAATGCTGTAGAATTTATTCTTTACCATTCCCCAGATCTGTGTCTCAATACAATCCTGTCTCGGAGGTCTACAGACAATTCCTTGGACTTCATGGCTCGGTTTGTGCTCTGACATGCACTGTTAACTGTGGGACCTTTTATATACAGCTGTGTGCCTTTCCAACTTGTCCACATTTGTGTACTGCTCTGAGAATATGGCTTACTCATCCAGTTACAGTATCTGGAGCAGAGAGGAGCTTTTCAAAGCTGAACCAAATCAATTGGACTTTTGAGGGAGAATTGGGTCATGGTGTGTTTAACATAGGGCATCATTCAAGCTAGAACCACCTTTGCCGGGTTGATGGTATCTACTTAGCACAAACATACAGTTTAGTATCAGTTCAACATCAAGCATTTTGGGAGGAATATGTGCTAAAGGAAACTCCTGACTCAGCACCTGTGGCCAAGTTGTTGAAAAGAAGGTTTTGGGCTTGTGATGATTTTAACAGATATCAATCAGTGTTTGTCTCATTAATATCATTCTATTAATAGTTTGGTGTGCTGAAAGCAACATTAGAGTCTTTTCACTTAAACTGAGATGATTAAGCAAAGAGTCTTGTGATAAAAATTATTAGACATTATAGCCATAATAAATCATAATACTTTGGATACTACATTTGAAGGCAAATACTTTTGTACTTTTACTCAAGTGAAAGTTTAAATGGAGATCTTTTACTTTTACTGGAGTCATATTTTACTATAATCTACTTTTACTGAAGTACATGCTTTGTGTATTTCGTCCACCACTGCATGTTACTATAGGGGTGTGTACATTATATTCGAGGGGATTTATTCTATTATAAAGTATATATTAAAGAGATTTTAGATGGGTTCTGTTCCTTGAAATCTCCTGTAGCTGCAGTATGATCCTGATTCTGCACATTTACATTATACATACCATCAAGTGTTACTAGTGTTCGTGTATTACAATAAAAATAAATAGTGTATAAATCTGTAAAAGTGGATACACATACAGTAACATACAATAGGCTGACCTGCAGATGAACCTACAGATGATTTCTCTCTCTCTCTCTCTCTCTCTCTCTCTCTCTCTCTCTCTCTCTCT
>JAAIIK010000027.1:3126542-3143505 GCA_014706435.1 Silurus glanis
ACACACACACACACACACACACACACACACACACACACACACACACACCAGCAGATCTAGGCAGACATACACACTGACAATTTATATTTATAATTCACTAGAGCATCATACTAAACAATTATAAATGCATATAACTATTAAGTAATAAGGCCATTTCCATATGACCATAAATAAGAATAAAATTAAACTCTTGCCAAATATTGGTGTAGATAATAATGAATGTATATTTTGTCACAAACAATGAGAGGAGGAAATGCATTTTTTAATGTGGAGTAATCAAGTCTAATTAGTTTTTTACTAATTTGTCGAATTTGTTTTATTTTTTTTTACAAATAAAATTATAATTTATAATATATTTACATATATAGATGAGATGCTGCACATATATTTGCATAATAATCAGAACTTTGCACAATTTTATCGTTTGCATTTCTGGTAAATGCTAAACTGCATTTCGTTGCTGTGTACCTATATACTTAAAATATGCTGTCATTGTTCAGGCCACGACACCATAGTAATCAACTGGAAAGTGAGTAGGTGTTGCTCAGGATGATGAGATAGGTTAAGGTGTTTGTGTGCATTCCAGAGTGAAAATGCTGAGCAGAAGGAGAAGGAGTTGTCTCTGGAGCTCTGCCAGATTCAGGAGGAAGTGGGTAAGGTCTGCCTAATTATAAAAAAAAAAAAAACAACAAAAAAAAAAAACACACACCTGTACCTGTCACGCGGCGTAGATGGAGGCGGAGGCAGAAATAGAAGCCGGCGTTTTTATTATACAAACAGGCAGAGCCAACAGAAAGCACCCGCAGAGCGGGATAAACCGGCAAAAAGGCAGTCCGTAACACAAATAATAATACATATAATATCCAAGGAGCGGGGTGCGGCGCGGAGGCAGAGACGGCGGAACGTCAGCAGTCCGAGGCGCGCCGAGAAACGCACACACCGCCGGGGAGAGAACAGGGAATCCGGAAGTAGAAGGAGCGTAGCGGGGGAAGCATACGCGGAGCAGCGAGCCTTCAGGAACCTGCACAGACAAACACCAGACTACGCACACGTACATTCAATAACCGACCGTCTGTGTAGGTGAGCGTGGGGTTTATATGGGTGGTGGAATAGGACACGGAGATGAACCTCAGCTGCTCCTCGTGAAGCCCGATTGCGAGCAGCTGCATGCGGGCGGAGCACGCACGAGAGTAGGCGCGCGATGAGTCAGGGAATCCCAGGGAAAGACAGCCCCTGAAGGGGGCGTGGCAGGGGGATTCCTGACAGTACCTTTAATCATTTGTAAACAAGAGTTAAAGAGTTAAAACCTTTGACCTCATTGAACTTTGGACTCGCTGAAAAAGAAGCTGATGGAAAGACGAGTATAATGATAGAGGTGACTTTAAAGATAGCATGGTTTGAATCAATATTCTTGTCACCATTACAGTATGAAACAAAAAATACATAAATATGGTAAGCAGCCTCACTTTTATAATCAGGATAGAAAAAGGTTTGACATTTGATAAAACATAAAAAAAATACATATCTGCCTTTAGATTCTGAAAACATACAATTTTGTATTATTCATAAATTTACCCTCTTAAATTCATGACTGTTCTTATGAATTCTTATGAATGTTTGAAGAGATTTTATGGGTGGGGTTTCATATGCCTGGGGCTGTTAAATGATGCACTGTAGTCCATATGTGGGCCAAGCAAAGTAGCTGATCAACTGAACACTCAAAAATACTGTAACAGAACTGATTTTCATTGGAAAAAACTGTTCGCACAAAAGTGACTCATTTAGAAATGTTCTTAGGGGTCACCATAGCGGATAATCATCTCCATGTCACCCTGTCCTCTACATCTGCATCTTTTAAACCAACCACCTGCATGTTTTCCCTCACATCTTACTCCTACTGACTTTCATTCCACTTCTCTCCAGCATGTACCGCCACCTCTCCAGGCTCATTCCAACCTCCCTACTCTCGCCAAAAAATCATAATATCACAGAAATGACCATGTTATTTACCACTTTCCTGGTCTGAAACATCATCATCATCATCTCATCATCATCTTCTCCCGCTTATCCGAGGCCGGGTCGCGGGGGCAGCAGTCTAAGCAGAGATGCCCAGACTTCCCTCTCCCTAGACACTTCTTCCAGCTCTTCCGGGGGGACACCGAGGCGTTCCCAGGCCAGCCGGGAGACATAGTCTCTCCAGCGTGTCCTAGGTCTTCCCCGGGGTCTCCTCCCAGTGGGACGCGCCCGGAACACCTTCCCAGGAAGGCGTCCAGGAGGCATCCGGAACAGATGCCCGAGCCACCTCAGCTGACCCCTCTCGATGTGGAGGAGCAGCGGCTCTACTCTGAGCTCCTCCCGAGTGACCGAGCTTCTCACCCTATCTCTAAGGGATCGCCCAGCCACCCTGCGGAGAAAGCTCATTTCGGCCGCCTGTATCCGGGATCTTGTCCTTTCGGTCATGACCCAGAGCTCATGACCATAGGTGAGAGTAGGAACGTAGATTGACCGGTAAATCGAGAGTTTCGCCTTGCGGCTCAGCTCTTTCTTTACCACGACAGACCGGTACATCGACCGCATTACTGCAGAAGATGCACCGATCCGTCTGTCAATCTCCCGTTCCACCCTTCCCTCACTCGTGAACAAAACCCCAAGATACTTAAACTCCTCCACTTGCGGCAGGAACTCTCCACCAACCTGAAGTGGGCAAGCCACCCTTTTCCGACTGAGGACCATGGCCTCGGATTTGGAGGTGCTGATTCTCATCCCAGCCGCTTCACACTCGGCTGCAAACCGTCCCAGTGCGTGCTGAAGGTCCTGGTCTGATGAAGCCAACATGACAACATCATCTGCAAAGAGCAGAGACGAAATCATGTTGTCACCAAACCGGACACCCTCCGGCCCCTGGCTGCGCCTAGAAATTCTGTCCATAAAAATTATGAACAGAACCGGTGACAAAGGGCAGCCCTGCCGGAGTCCAACATGCACCGGGAACAAGTCTGACTTACTGCCGGCAATGCGAACCAAGCTCCTGCTTCGGTCGTACAGGGACCGGACAGCCCTTAGTAAAGGGCCCCGGACCCCATACTCCGGGAGCACCCTCCACAGGCCGCCGCGAGGAACACAGTCGAATGCCTTTTCCAAATCCACAAAACACATGTGGACTGGTTGGGCAAACTCCCATGAACCCTCCAGCACCCTGTAGAGGGGATAGAGCTGGTCCAGTGTTCCACGGCCTGGACGAAAACCACACTGTTCCTCCTGAATCTGAGGTTCTACTATCGGCCGTATTCTCCTCTCCAGTACCCTGGCATAGACTTTCCCAGGTAGGCTGAGAAGTGTGATCCCCCTATAGTTGGAACACACCCTCCGGTCCCCCTTCTTAAAAAGAGGGACCACCACCCCGGTCTGCCATTCCAGAGGCACTGTCCCCGACCGCCACGCGATGCTGCAGAGGCGTGTCAGCCAAGACAGCCCCACAACATCCAGAGACTTGAGGTACTCAGGGCGGATCTCATCCACCCCCGGTGCCTTGCCACCGAGGAGTTTCTTTACTACCTCGGTGACTTCAGCTTGGGTGATGGACGAGTCCACCTCTGAGCCCTCAGCCTCTGCTTCCTCAATGGAAGACGTGACGGCGGGATTGAGGAGATCCTCGAAGTATTCTTTCCACCGTCCAACGACATCCCCAGTTGAGGTCAACAGCTCCCCACCTCCACTGTAAACAGCATTGGTAGGGCACTGCTTCCCTCTCCTGAGGCGCCGGACGGTTTGCCAGAATCTCTTCGAGGCCAGCCGATAGTCCTTCTCCATGGCCTCACCGAACTCCTCCCAGGCCCGAGTTTTTGCCTCCACAACCACCCGGGCTGCAGTTCGCTTGGCCTGCCGGTACCTGTCAGCTGCCTCAGGAGTCCCACAAGCCAACCAGGCCCGATAGGACTCCTTCTTCAGTTTGACAGCATCCCTTACTTCCGGTTTCCACCACCGGGTTCGGGGATTGCCGCCTCGACAGGCACCGGAGACCTTACGGCCACAGCTCCGAGCGGCCGCTTCGACAATGGAGGTGGAGAACATGGTCCACTCGGACTCAATATCTCCGGCCTCCCTCGGGATCCGGTCAAAGCTCCGCCGGAGGTGGGAGTTGAAGATCTCTCTGACAGGAGACTCGGCCAAACGTTCCCAGCAGACCCTCACAGTACGCTTGGGTCTGCCGAGTCTGTCCAGCTTCCTCCCCCGCCATCGGATCCAACTCACCACCAGGTGGTGATCAGTTGACAGCTCCGCCCCTCTCTTTACCCGAGTGTCCAAGACATACGGCCGCAGGTCAGATGAAACGACCACAAAGTCGATCATCGACCTACGGCCTAGGGTGTCCTGGTGCCACGTGCACTGATGGACACCCTTATGCTTGAACATGGTGTTCGTTATGGACAAACTGTAACTAGCACAGAAGTCCAATAACTGAACACCGCTCGGGTTCAGATCAGGGGGGCCGTTCCTCCCAATCACGCCCCTCCAGGTATCACTGTCGCTGCCCACGTGGGCATTGAAGTCTCCCAGTAGAACGACGGAGTCCCCAGTCGGAGCACTGTCCAGCACCCCTCCCAGAGACCCCAAGAAGGCCGGGTACTCTACACTGCCGTTTGGCCCGTAGGCACACACGACAGTGAGAGACCTATCCCCGACCCGTAGGCGCAGGGAAACGACCCTCTCATTCACCGGGGTAAACTCCAACACATGGCGGCTGAGCTGGGGGGCTATAAGCAAACCCACACCAGCCCGCCGCCTTTCACCATGGGCAACTCCAGAGTGGTGAAGAGTCCATCCTCTCTCGAGGAGTGTGGTTCCAGAGCCCAAGCCGTGCGTAGAGGTGATCCCGACTATCTCTAGTCGGAACCTCTCAACCTCACGCACAATCTCAGGCTCCTTCCCCGCCAGCGAGGTGACATTCCACGTCCCTAGGGCTAGCTTCCGTGTCCAGGGATCGGGTTGTCGAGGCCCCCGCCTTCGACTGCTGCCCGATCCTCTCAGCACCGACCCCTTACGGTCCCTCCTGCAGGTGGTGAGCCCACTGGAAGGCGGCCCCACGTCGCTCCTTCGGGCTGAGCCCGGCCGGACCCCATGGGGGAAGGCCCGGCCACCAGGCGCTCGCATACGAGCCCCAACCCCGGGCCTGGCTCCAGGGTGGGGCCCCGGCTGCGCCATACCGGGCGACGTCACGGTCCTTGATCTGTTTTTTCTCATAAGGGTTTTTTGAACCGCTCTTAGTCTGACCCGTCGCCTAGGACCTGTTTGCCTTGGGAGACCCTACCAGGGGCATATAGCCCCGGACAACATAGCTCCTAGGGTCATTCGGGTACTCAAACCCCTCCACCACGTTAAGGTGGCAGTTCAAGGAGGGGGGTCTGAAACATGATTTCGTTAAATAAAAAGAAAAAAAAAATGTTAAAATTATATTCTGGTTTGCCCTCTTGCTTTCTCGTGGCCACAGTTTGCACTGCAACACGATGGGAGCTTCTACAGCAGGAAAAGTCTGCACTGGAGCAGAGTTTCAGTCTGCAGCTGAAAGAGCTCCAGGAGCAGCAGGAGGCTGAGCTCGCCACTCTGGAGGAAGAACTCAGAACACGGCACGCCTCTGACACAGACCACTTGAGAGCCGAGCACCAGTCACACGTGGAGGAACTGCGAACCCAGCAACAGGAGCAGGTGTGTGTGGTTGCGGGTGCGGGTGTGTAAGGTCACCAGTACAGCTGTTTAACCTTTTCATTGTCAACATAGTATTTATGGAAATTAAAAACAAAATTTAGGGGAGGTTCAAGCCCCGGTATTTCTAAGCTACCAGCCTTGGGGGCCGTGTGAAAGACTCGTAACCCTTTGGCTCCAGGAGTACTGTAAGATGACTGACCCTGCACTTTGATCCCCGTTTCCTACATTG
The DNA here is from genome assembly GCA_014706435.1 of Silurus glanis. NCBI lineage: Eukaryota > Metazoa > Chordata > Actinopteri > Siluriformes > Siluridae > Silurus > Silurus glanis. The sequence goes on from JAAIIK010000027.1 coordinate 3,132,475, forward strand.
CTGGGATATGTGAAGAAATAACAATTTCCCCATGGGATTTATAAAGTATTGTAACAAAAAAATAAATAATAATTGCTCCTAATCAGGAGTTCCTACTTTATAACTGAAATACAGTGCATGTTTTTAGCCCTTCTTATCTTCGGGTGAATAAGCCCCGAACATTATCATCATAAGTTGGAATAGTTTCTGTTATGAGACATTCAGACCTCAAAAAAATGTAAAGAAAGCTTTTGAGGTATGCAGTTCTAAGCAGTTCTCCAGCCAAAGAATTTGGCCTCAAAATGCTGATCCTGTTTTATTTATTTTTTTGCCTTCTCCCAAAGGAAAGAGCACAGCTAATAATAGAAGGAAATGTACATCACACACACTATATATACTGTATATACTTTTTTTTTGGATGGGCAGTGTGTATATATACCTATGGGGGCAGTGCTATGCTCTGGGGGTGCTGCAGTTGGCCAGGTCTCAGTTTAGCAACATTATGTGCCTAAAGAATGAGGTCAGCTGACTACTTGAATATACTGAATGACCAGGTTATTCCATCAATGGATTTTTTCTTTCCTGACGTTCATTCTTTATGTTGAGTTTGGTTTCACTAATAATAAATATACATTTGCATAAAGCATCCATTATTGTCCATGGCCATGTTGATTTAAGTATTAAAAACTTGAAAAGTGTTAAGTCAAGTCGGCTTTATTGTCATTTGAACCATACACAGTACAATACACAGTGAAACGAAACAAGGTTTCCCCAAGATCAAGGTGCTACAGCAACAACATAAATTAGCAAAAAGGAATACAAGGAACACAGAAGTACACATTAGTCTAAACTAACAACACAAAGTGCTAATGTGCAACATTATGCGCAAAAAAACCCCCAAAAAGCACAAGAGACAACACAGGGAAAAACAGTAACATAGTAGTGCTGACCAGTACAGTTGGTTGTGCGAGAAGGATTGTCCATATACAGGAAAAACCTCACTATCCAATGTAGGGTCTTCCGATCCGAGACCGTTCAGTTCCCAAACCAGGCAGTCATGCAGCTGCTCAGGAGGCTTTCAATTGTCCCACTGTAGAAGGTTGTGAGGATGTGTGGTGGAAGCTGTGCTTTCCTCAGCTTTCTCAGGAAAGTAGAGACCCTGCTGGTCTATCCTTGTTACGGATCTAGTGTTGAGGGACCAGGTGAGGTTCTCCGTCAGGTGAACACTAATGATTTTGGTGCTCTCCACAATCTCCACGGAGGAGCCGTTGATGTACAACAGGGAGCGGTCAATTTGTGTCCTCCTAAAGTCGGTGGAGCAGTTTGGGTGATATAGGAACTGCAGTGGATCTAGTGTTGCAGGCAGCAGGGTCTTTATGTGCTTCATGACGAGCCTCTCGAAGCACTTCATGATGATAGGAGTGAATGCAAAGAGACGGTAGTCATTGAGGCAGGACACAGAGTTTCTTCGGCACGGGGACAATGGCTGTTGTCTTGAAGCACTTTGGGACAACAGCGCTGCTCAGAGAGGTGTTGAACATGTCGGTGAGAACATTTGCCAGTTGGTCTGCACATCCTATGAGCACTCTGCCAGGAATGTTGTCTGGTCCTGCAGCTTTACATGAGTTGACTCTGCTTCGAGCTTTTCTCACGTCAGCATTGGAGAGACAAAGTACCTGGTTGTTGGAAGGAGGGATGGTCTTTGTTCTGCACTTCCAAACAGGCAAAGAAACTGTTCAGCTCGTCCGGAAGGGAGCCATTGTGCACTTAATCACGAATAAATATTTTAATAGATTGACAGTACAAATATATATATATATATATCAGGTTAGGAGAGAATGAGACAGGCTTTGTTGTATGTGATATACAATAATACTGTAATTAACACCAGTTCTCAGGACTAAAGACTTTTTTTTTTGCAGATTGAAGAGTTAACTGCTCAGCATGAGTCGACCTTAGAAGACCTAAGAACCATGCACAACATGACCATGTCAAGTCTGCAGGAGGAACATGCCAGGGCCATGAGAGGTGTGTATGTTCATATGTGTGTTTACCAGAGGTTGAAATCAAATGAATTACATTTACTTGCATTACTGTAGTTCAGTACTTTTTTTTGTGTAATTTTACTTTTTAAAATAGTTTTTAAAATCTATAATTTTACTTTTACTGAAGTATGTTTTGTTTGACGTATTGTACTTACTTACTTACCTGTTTACATGTACTTAAGTACAATTTCATTGAAATAAGAGTACTTTTCTTTTACTTGGTGTTTACAAATGTAGGCAGAATACCATAACATTGCTTTTGTTTCGTCTTGTATTGTGTTCTGATTTCAGACCTAAGGAAAGCCCATGAAAAACAGAAAGCTACTCTACAGAATGATTTTGAAACGCATAAACGCGCCCTTCAGGTAAGTCCTCATGCAGTTAAACGACAAGCTTGCGATTTTTTTACATAAATATTAGATCAATTAATATAGTGACATCATGGCATTAAGACAGGTTGGCCTTGAACAGAAATCATTTCAGGTGTTTACTCTGAAGTGTGCATGTGTTTTAGGATCAAGTTGACATGCTGACATTTCAAAACCGAGCCTTACAAGACAAAGCCAAACGCTTTGAAGAGGCACTGAGGAAGAGTGCAGATGAGCAGATATTGGTAAATTTTATTTGCAAACTTTTACATTTAAATCATTTGGGCGGGTTTATAATGGGGTTTATCTGTCTGTTTTAGGATGCTCTCACCCCATACCAGCACATTGAGCAAGACCTTAAGAGTCTGAAGGAGGTTCTTGAGATGAAAAACCAGCAGATACATGACCAGGAGAGGAAGATCTGTCACCTGGAGAAAGTGGTAAGTTCTGAAGTAAAGTTCCTATATCAGCCCATTTCTATGTTGATCTCTTAGGGAGGTTAAGGATTTAGTTTATACTGTGAGGATATGCAGATTTAAACGGTTGCGATGGCACAAATAAGACCTAAGTGCTCTAACAACAGCGTTCTATGAAACAGTGGATGTGAATGAAGTGTGTAAGAATTTAATGGGGAGCCCTGTGGTTATCTGATCATTTGAGCAGGCCCAAAAGAACATATATCTGGAGGAGAAGGTGCAGGTTCTCCAACAGCAAAATGAGGATCTGAAGGCCCGCATTGACTGCAAAGTTGCCCTGTCGAGGTAATCCTCACCAGGTTTCCTTTTTTTTTTTTTTGTAGAAAGCTCCTTTTTCAATACTCAAGCATGCATGATTTGTTGGTACAAACAATTGGTACATAAATGCAAAAGCTTTCAAAAATCTACATCTGTTTCTTTTGTATATGTGGTATGGATGTGCATCTCCATAAATGATGCCGATGCTATCCTCATCTCGGTGCATAGCAAAAGATTCAACACATCAACGATACATATGTAGCAACCACTGATGCGATGCGATATGATTCACCACTATTACGATGCAGTGTGATCTGATTTCGATTTGATTCAATACAATGCGCTTCAATGCAATACGATGCAATGGAAAAAATATGATGCTATGCAATTCAATATGGTACAGATAGTTAAATGGTATTTCTTTGGTTCAGACAGACAACAAATAAAAAATATACTTAAGTGCCTTCTAGCTTATCACGCATGGTCCATTCACAAACAGGCCTTTGATTATGTAAGACCAAAAAAAAAGACCAAAGATTATGTAACTAAAAACTAGAGGTTATTTTTCCTGTTCTGTCTGCAGAAAGATGCAGTTCTACCTCTGCCATGTTAATCTTTATTCTATGTGACTATCAGGCCACGCCTCGTTTTTCGTAGTGTTGTGATACGTTATATTGACGTAGTAGCAATACGCTGCTGAAAGAGCGAGGAGAAATCAATCTACATATAAAATATTGGTCATAAATAATTGGTCACTTTGGAACTAATACAATTATATTGCATCTACTAATAATTATTTAAAAAGAAATCGTTTTTTACGATGCAAATATGTTGAAAACGATGCATTGCGATACAAATGCAAACCTCTATCCGATGAACATTTTTTTAAATCGACGCATTACATCGTTAACTTTTATGCCGATGCACCAAAGCGAATACGTGAATCTTACCTTCTCTAATATGTGATGTGATAACAAAAAAAATCACCTTCATTAACACAAATCCAAATGTGGATAATTGTCGATCTGTTTACATATCTACCTGAATTTAAATGGCTCAATACATTTACAGCTTTGAACATTTGATTACTCTGTGAATGTTGAAGGCTTCTTGTTAAAGAAAGTAGACAATGTTGTACACAAGTGAGCTGAGAGAGAGATGTACTGTGTGATTGAGACTGTGTGTATATGATGCCTATCCTAGGCAGCTTTCGGAGGAGAATGCTAACCTGCAGGAGCATGTCGAGAGAGAGTCCAATGAAAAGAAGCGCCTGAGCCGTAACAACGAAGAGCTGCTGTGGCTTCTGCAAACCAGTCCTCATCTCTCTCCATCCTCCTCCCCTAGCCACAGGGTGTTCTTCGCAGGGTTTGACAATCCCCCCTTCCCTGGTTCCCCCAGCCCTGGAACTCCCACACACTCTTATTCCTCTGGACCCTGCACTCCTGCACATAAAGTGAATTCTCCTGGCCCAGGTACTCCAACTCACAGAGGCTCGCCATCAGCCAGGAGCTCCCCAGCACGAGTCTCTAATGCCAAGACACTATCCAGATAAGCTCTCTGGCAACAACGAACACATCAGCTCTTATTAATATTTCCTGTTACATCACTCCTTATTGTCTTTCAGTCTTTTCAAAGTGCTGTACTTGCGTGATGTTAAAGATTATTGTTGCTCAAAGATTTTGACTAGAAAAACGTCTCTGTCTGAGTTAAGAGTCCAGATAGAGATCCTGACCCTGTCTGTACTTCTGAACGTTTTTCAATATGTCAACTTTTAAACCAGTGTACATGCATCTCTTGAGTACTGATTGTTCTATAGCACTGCTAATACTAAGGCAGGACACAGAGGGGCCAAGCATAACACTATACTACAGCTAAACCTTTTTTTAATGCAACCCACACTTTCTCAGCCTTCTTAGTGATCAGCACACCAGCAGGTTATCAACAAAACAAGAACATTCTGTACGTTTTGATCTCACTCAATATGTAATCGTAGACTCTATCATTACTGTGCTTTTATATTAAGACTGTACAGTTTTGCATGGGTCATGGTTCAGGTCTCTGGCAGGCCTTAAAGTCTGGATGCACTGGTGGAGGAAAAGATGGAGTCTTAGGTGTCAATGTACAGTGCCAGTAGGCTAAATGTACCTTGCTGCCTTATTTCTATAGGCCTGTGCACCTGAAAACCCTAAAACCTGAGTCAGTCAATAGAACACTGGGTAATAATTCTGGTGCTGCATATGAAGCACATCTAAAAACCTTTACAAAAAGTAGTGCTCATATGCATTCTATATAATTATTGCCTTTAAATACTATAATAAATTACTCAGTGTAGCATCCAAAAATGCTGAAAAAGAAGCTGATGGAAAAATAATTGAGCATAATGATAGTGATTGCAGATAACATGGTATGAAGCAATAGTCTTGTCACCAAAATGTTGTAGTATGAAACAAACGTAAATATGGTAATCGACTTAGTTTCAGAAAAATGTTTGATATACAGTACACATTTGATTACACATTTGACATTTGATAATACAATTTTGCTGAACACCCTCTGTTGACGCTATACTGTATAATTGATTGGGTGAAGCTGATCATATCTGGTCTAGCTGAAACGAAGCACAGCTTCAAAACAGATCAATAAAAACAGAAGACTGGAAGAAAGACATTTCTGAAATAATGGATGGCTAAGCATTTGTTATTTCTATTCATCTTTTAATAACTTCCAAAAATTCCAACATCTCAAACATAAGGAGACAGACAAATACTTTTATACATATAAATGTACATTCCCAGTCAGTTAAGGTCCCACAACAACCAGTCAGAATGAACACTAGTATTATATTAAATATTCTTCATAACGCTTACTGCATTGTTTTTGTATAATACTCAAAAATATGTTGATTTTACTCGTGGTGTATCCAGGTTTTCATATTGGCCTGCCGGAGGTCTATGATATCATGCTCCAACAAACAAACTTAGAATCTGAGGTTTTAGAACATTGTAACTGGTTGCCATTTGTTTGCGTGATCATTGGAGGTCAACAGTTTGGCCTGGCAACGTCAATTTTGTTTAACCTCAAACAACCCAATAAGCTAATATTTAAACACTTACTCTGGTCTTCCAGTCTTTTCTGTAATGGCTGCCTCTCAGGGTCATGTCCCTAAGTCACCATGTACACATCTACTTTCTTACAGGCTGCACATAGGTTCTGTCTCTCGGTATGTGGTAACCACACCACACAGCACACAGGCAGCGCATAAAGACACTACAAGATTTTCATGTAAATGTTGCTATTTGTCATTTTTAATAGTAATATTTGTAGGGTGTTGTAATGAAATTTTGCTAATGTGCATGTGTTGTTTAAAGCCGTCCAGGCTTTCTTTTGTGAAATATTGGGATTGTAGTAAATACAGATACTAAGACTCTGGTCCAAAAGCTTCCATATACATAAAATTAGGAATGGACTACACTTCAGTAGTTACCCAAAAACACTTTTTATGTGTACTGCTGTTTTACCAATGAGACAGTAAACTTCTTGTTCTTCACTGGCAAAACACAGTCAATTGAGAATGACAGGCTAATTCATTTGTTTTTATTGTAATGTTGACCAGTTGAAGCTCTTTTTATCTGTACTTATATTAACCCTTATTATTAACTGTGTAGAGTAGCATTACTTATAGAAATGATTCTCTCTGAATAAATAGAACTAGAAGAGAATGTAGCCTAAAAATGTCTTAAAATGCCATTGTAACTTTATCTTTCAGGGATTTTTTTTAATAATGGTGGGTTTTTTTTTTTTTTTTAATTTATAATGAAATAGCATGTTTCATTAGATATAGAAATATACCCAGAATGTTTTTTAGTAATAACTTACTGAAAATTGATTCACTAATGCCCTAGTCCATTTTTTTATAGCAATAAAATTCCAAGTAGTGATGAAAAGTAATTGAATATAGTTCACGAAGACTGAGCAAATAATACAACAAAATGGGAACTGTAAAGAAATGATTGTATTTCAAAACAGAACATTAAGCGAGAAAAAATAAATTCATCTATTCATTTTTTGATAACTGACACCACACAGTTTTTAAAATTGGAATTTTTTTAAGATCCAGTGTTTGGTCATATATTTACCTGTTTCAAAGGTATTCCAGTTTCTGATATCAATTTTGATACTGCATTTAAAGAATGTTTACCGGTATTTTTTCTAGAATCTCAATGTCTGATGGTGCTTTTCATAGGTAAAATCAGAGGACAGCTAGCAAGAATGAAAAGCTGTTTCCTTTTTTGCTTTCTTAAAAACAGCGTACACTACTTATCATTTCTTAACAATGTTGGTTTGTTAATAAGCACACTTTTTTGGGAATGAGAACGGCTTTGGTTAGAGACTATTTTTTTACCTTATATGAAAATTTTTTGAATTGTATTGGTTTTGAGTTTGAAATTGTACAACTGCATGTTGTATCGTGGCTTGACTTGTTCATTTTATTTTTACAATGTTTTGTCAGTAACGTAGTCAATCTCTGTTGTTAAAACCTTTGTTTTTTTTTTCATTTAAAATCCTCTGTTTTTTGCTAATACAACCCAGTCATCACAGATTACAAGGTTACATCAAACATTACAAAAGGACCTATAATTGTATCTATTAACATTACAGGTAGCATTTAAAAGACATTTCTGAAAACGGTTAAGTAAATTTCCTTCAAAATTTTGTATATTGAATGCAATATACTTTTTCTTACATAACAGCTGTTATACCAGCATATGGAATATTAGAAATAAATATTAGAAGACATAAAACAAGAACAGTTTAATCTAATAGACATTGGATTAATGTGCCTTTATTTACTGTCTCACAGCAAAAACAGAGGAGGTTTTTAACAGTGATATGACCTCAGTTCTTTGAATGTTTTATGATTATCACTGCTCATTAAGTTAATTTGTTTTCATTACTTCACACATATGAACATTCAGAGAATTTGTTCTGCCTCTTATATTGTAAGTCCCTCCAGAACCTGAACAACATATTTTAACTCTTGAATCAAAAAGTTTTTTTAGAGATCAGCTACATATTTCAAAATCTCTGTTTATGACTAGAAATTAATGAATGGTTCAGAATATCAGTATTGAACAAAGAAACATTTCTACCATCAACACCAACCAAGCTGTGATGTGAAATATATAAAATTAATATTACTCCAAAAAATCGTTCAAAACATCCTGATTTGCACTTTAGTAGCATACTACCATTGACATTTGAGCTTCACCTAGACAAAACCTGGATATACGAATGTTACATAATATTGTCTACAGTCATAAATGTTATTAAATATAAGATCAAAACGGAATGCTGAAAGTATTTTTTATTAATATTTTAACCCCTTAAACTCCAGGACATGTTAACTTGTACAAACGCACAATCCTAGCCCTCCTTATTAGTTTTACAAATTAATTCATAGTTCTTTAAAAAAATTCAACTGATTATTAAACTAAAAGTTTAAGGGGTTATGATTACCTCAGTTTCTGACTACTGACAACCTTTTGCTACTGCATCATGGGTAAAAACTGGATCAGGGACTGAAGCTTTTCTACAGAACTGAAACTTAAATCTCATGAACAAAAACATCACTGCCCACAGACTCCATGTTTGTGGACAATTTTACCATTTATGTACATAATATTTATTGTCATAGGAATCAGCAGTGCATGTTTGTCTGCATAGATCATCTCACTTCTGTGTATGTGCTTTTTTAATTTTTTTGTATCTTTCTTTTGTGATAGTCGACACTGTAACTATATCTGTAACTGTAGCTTAGTTAGTAGTAATCTTAAGGAATGGAAAGTATTTATATCTAAAAACATTTGTATGCACTTTTGGGATGGGTGGCTATTAAATAAAATGGTACAGTAGTAAATCAGAAAGAGCTGGTGTGTGTTTATGGGGCCAGAAGCACAAATATGTGTGATGTTCATTCTTTTTATATAACACTAAGATATGCACACAAAAAAGCCAATTCAATGCTAAGAGCTTCAGAACATAAACAATAGAAGAAGAAAAAAATATATATAAAATATTATATTAATTAAGACCAGTGCAAGATGTTACAAGATTAAATGTATTTTTGTGTCCATTGTGGGAATCGAAACACAGTACGTTTTGGCAACCAGTTTATGAATAAAGAAGTGAGTAAGAGAATCTCATTTGCCAAAAACATTTCCCTTGATATCTCTGTATCCGTTCCTCACATTCTCAAGGGAGAGAGAAAGGAAAACAAATAATGGAACCAAGGATACCCTGTTAAAGAAAGAAGAAACATGAAATCTGTATAGACTGTATAAACACACATTACTTTCAGCTTTACATGTAAAAAATGATTTAATGCTTATAAATGTGTAATGAATTTTCAATGTATGTAGACGTCTTTTACTCATCCTTTATGCTGAACCATTTATACGTTGGTATACCTCATATACATGTACTGTATACACACACACACACACACACACACACACACACACACACACACACAAAGGAGTATTTCTTTGGGGATGGGCTACCTCTACACAAAGCGTCAGAGCTTCAGTGCAGGTGTTTGCTTTGGTTAGCTCTCGATGTTCACCTTTTTAAAGAGACAGTCATTTATGTCACACAGAGGTTCTAAATTCTGAAGGAAAGCATATGGTAAAGAATTAACTGAACGGTGGAAATGGCTGGAATTGAATCTCAATCTAGTTTCATCAGGTAAGAATCGCTGGGATGCTTTCTAATGTTTCCTTGGTCTGGATTGGATTAATCTCTGATGCATTATATTCCTTTATGAAGCCTTAGATGTATCTCCTCTCCTCAGAGCGCAGAGCATGAAGTGAGATGGGATGTTGGACTGTGATCGAGCCTGTGGTGGGTCTGCATGCCTTTGCCATGTTTATGACCTACCCGCTATTAGAGCAGTATGTCTATAGAAGGCTTTGGGAACAGCTCAGTGGTTCTTCGTATCCAGTCAGTATAAACCAGTCTCACTGCTCCAACAACTTCACTAATCTGAGTATTCATCAGGTACGTTTCATACATGTACACAGCGCCTTGGCTTTCTCTAATCTAAGATTATAGTTACGAAGTTTGCTTTGTCATATTGTTAACTTGTATACATGGGTAGAAGATGAACAGGGACTGTTTTGCACTATTATATGGTTTATCATGAGTGCATAAAATGTAATTTTAGACACCGAAATAATCACGATTTCAATGGAAAGCAAAATTTTATGTCCAGGAACTGCTCATAAACAAGACCTTTTATTTAAAAACAGGAAAGATAAGTTTTTGTCACTTAATCAAATTTTTTTAATCATTAAAAAAAACTCTTTTTTTGTCATAATTATCTGTCATTTGATCTGTTTTCAGTCCCAGCTAACACAATGCACTTGTTTGAATGGCAGGCTGTGCAGAGAGAGACATCGCACTTCCTTATTCAGATTGAGCTTTACTTCCTCTTTCCCAGCTTGGTGTCCTCACTGTTTCTGGTTTCATACAGTGACTCCCATGGCCGCAAGGTTGCCATGGTGCCCCCTTTGGTGGGCAGTGCTCTCTTCACACTCACAAACTTCATAGTGAGCAAGTACTCCCTCAGCCTCAGCTACCTACTGGGTTCTGCTTTCTTCACTGGTTTTTTGGGGGGTACAAGCACTCTGATTGGAGGCTGTTTCTCCTATGTGGCTGACTGCTGTGGACAAGACCTGAGTGAAAAGAGACAAAGAGAGAAGACTGTTCGAATGGCCCGGCTAGACATGGTCCTTGGTTTGTTGTCTGGTTTAGGCTCTCTTTGCACTGGGTTTTATATTCAAGCCACTGGATTCAGCTGGCCATTCCTCTCAGCATCCATACTTCATCTGTTCGATCTGGTTTATG
>JAAIIK010000027.1:3143515-3182273 GCA_014706435.1 Silurus glanis
GGGATGTACCATAAGGTGGTGGAGGTATGCCTGGTGTTCCAGAAGGGGTGTGGGATCGGATAACTGAAGGAGTGTTCCTGCCAGAAGATGATAGGCCAGTGGGAGTAGGGGTGCTATGACCACTGGGGTTGGGTGTAACCTGAGGAGAGCCAGCAAGCAAAGGCGGGCTTCTGATAACAGATGAAGTTGGGCCAGGGCCAGGAGAATGGGTAACAGGACTCTGAGAAGAGACCACGCCAGGGAAAACGGGGGTGACTGGAGTTGTGGGTTGAGCCTGGGAACTGGCGGGGGTAGGAGTCGTCGAACTAGTAGGTGAGATGGTTGAGGTGGCAGAGACACCAGAGGTAGAAATGTGCACATTGGCAGGTCGAGCGTAAGCTGAAATAAACATGAGAAATAGATTACTGGCAAGAAGCTGACAACTGAAAATCTATTTGAAGAGTTCTATTGGCGCATGCGTTACATGCAAAGCTTTAAAATAAATGCCATTTCATTAAGAACAGTACACCCCCATTTTCATAAACCACCACCCAAAGCATAGGGCTATAAAAACCTGAAGGCTGAAAAAAGAATGTTAATAGCGAAGTAACTCAGAAAATCAAGGCAGAAAGTGGTTCAAGGTTCAAAGTTTTTGGGTGCTCCATTTTGGGAGCTACACTTCCCCCTTAAGACAATTCGTCTAGTCTCAAAAAGAATCAATGAATGCAAGTACTATGGACACTGGAGGTCAAGCCATTTAAATTAATGCAGAGCAAAAATAAGATCAGCTGTTTAGTGCTATGTGAGCTGTGTAGACATGTAGCACCTTAAACACTATTAAAATCACAGCAAAAACAAAAAGAAATGCACTCTTGCAAAAAATATATATATATATTTTTATAGATCTATTAAAAAGCATGCTGAGTGCAAAAAAGCAAAGACTGTGTGCTAGAAAAGGGTAGGTGCAGTTAGCCCAGGTGCAGTTAGGAAAGGGCAAGTTAGCATGTTGTTGAGCGGCGGTAATTGCAGTAGAATCAGCAGTTATCCTACCTGCTGACTTTGGAGTGGCAGTGTAGGGAGGAGGGGGCACATTTGCTGTGATGACCCCTCCTACTGACATCAGGCCTGCATTGTTGTATGCACCTGAGCATGGGAACAGAACCTACTGGATTCTGGGTATACCACTCTAAGATATCATCTTGCCACCATGTTTAATGCATTCAGAACAGCTCTACTGTCATTCACTACGTCACTTCTCACATCCTCTCCAATCAGAATTCTTTAAATCTGATTCATGATCAACTGTAGGACTGTCGATCTCTCTTTGGAACAACTGCTCCTTGTTTTCCTATCTATATATTTACTATATATTATACATTTACTTAATGAAAGAAGTCAGTGACATTTTTCCTCCTGCTTCATTCGGACACTCAATTGTTCTCATGCTTTCACTCTCATATGGATTTGACCACATATTTATGTAGCAGTACAGTAAATTTCTTAGTTGGAAGCAACACGGTATACATCTATCCAAGGTTTCTGCAGGTTTCACCAAGTCAAATGTAAGTCTTTTTAAGACCATTAAGAATTAAATTTAACATCAAAAAACATGCGCAAATACGTTGTTAGCAACTCGCCTTAATTTTTTTTTTCCCCAAGTATCACTAAACTTACACTTCCCATAGCTGAAAATCAGTTTAAGTTCTGTGGAACAATCCAAGAGAGATTCACGCCAATAACAGAAAGCTGATTGGCTGTTGCACGTGGGTCACGTTTGAATACAGCGAATTATACTTACACTAGGAAACACCAAGAAAATAAAAATTAAAAAAATTTCTAAACTGCTGCGGAAGCATTTCAATAAGCATTAGAGGCAGCGCTACATGCACATCGGAAAATTAAGACCTGTTTACAATTATTTAAGCGAATTTTAGACGTTTTACGGCCTAAAATTTAGATTTTTAAATTTTGACTTGGTCAGACTCTGCAGAAATCCTGTCTCTCTCTCTATGCAAGGCCACATTTCTCTCTTACTGTGTGTTAGCAAATACTATTATAGGGAATAACTTACTTGGTGCGATGGTGGCATGCGGCCTGCAGGGAGGAATCGGGTAAGGTATAGGCCTGTGTGGGTTGTAGGTCGATGGGTACTGTTGAAAGTCAAAACAACAGTTTACAAATCATGTTTCATCCTGTTTTTCAGGCAATTAAAGAAACAACAAAATAACATAACTAATTTAAAAAAAAAGCTGAAAGAAGAGACTCACAGGTTTGCAGGGTCCGATGATGCGGTTTGCAATCCCTTTCCCTTCGTTACTCGCTTCCTCTCCTTCTTTTCTAGGAGGCAATCCCTGTAAAGTTGTATGGTTGAATACATGGGTTTTTGTTCATGCAAACTACACAATCCAACAGCTTGAGAAGTCTAAAGTTGCAAAAAGTAGTACTCACAGGAAAGGTTCCGGTGACCTGGCTGGGTTTGCCTTTAGGATAAGGGTTCCCAGGAATCATGCCACAAGAGGACATTATTGCCACTGGGGCTTTACATCCCACTTTACACACCTGCACAGGGTTTCACACACTACATGAACTCAGTGTATACTGTAGGCTCACAGTTTTGATGCACAGTTAGTTAATAGTTTATGAACAACTTCAAAAAAATGAAGAAAAAACAAAGAATATAACACTTTATAAACAAAAGTATTGGGTCACCTGACCTTTCCTGCTATATGTGGTTCTTTTCCAAACTGTTACCACTAAGCTGGAGGCACACAATTGTACAGGACATCTTTGGATGCGCAATAATAAAATTTTGAGTTCACTTTAACTTGGAAACCCAACCCTGTTCCAGCATGGCAATGCCCCTGTGCACAAAGTGAGCTCCATGAAGATCTGGTTTACATGGTTTGAAAAGGCAGATCTTGAGTGGCTTGCTATAGAGCTCTGATCTCAACCCTACAGAACACCTTTGGGATAAATTGGAATGCTGCCTGCACCCCAGGCCTCCTCACCTACATCACTACCTGACTTTACTAACACCCTTGTGGCTGATGAACACAAATGTCCACAAGCACATTCGAAAATCTAGTGGAACACCTTCCAAAGAGAGTGGATGGAATTATAGGAGCAAATTGGGACTAAAGGTGGAATGCGATGCTCAAAAAGCACATACCAAACTTATGACCAGGTGTCTGCAAACTTTTGACAATATAGTGTATTTTCTTTCAGATGGTCAAATGCTTGGATTACTCTCTTTACCATTTGTTGTGTTGTTTAACCCTGAGAAAAGCATTGCAGCTTAGACTGCAGTAGCTACGTTATTTCCAGGAAATATGTTGAGAAGAAATGAAACAACCACAAACCTTACAGCATTACGTTTTAGCAGAAGGCACATTTTACCTGCTCAAGAATGCGTCGTGCACGTTTCTTTTCTGCCAAGTGTGTGCGGAACTGCTCCTCAACTGGCAAGTAATTATGGGCGTCGGAAATATTCCTGTCATGGAGAGGGTACTGCTTTAAACTAGATCATTTCATTCCACAACACATTCAAAGAAAATTATTAACGGAGCGTATTTTTTGGTGTTAAATTGCTTACAGGGCTATCAGCTCCAGCACCATGAGCTTGTCTTTCGAAAAAGTGAACGTGTTCAAGATGTTTGCGACCTTGGTTGTCGGGATGGCCACCATTTTCTGCAAACAAGAAAAATGGACACCAGGTATCAGGAATCGCTGCCATTGCGTTGACATCTCGCACCTGCGGCTCGTAACCGAAGGTTGAACTTACATGCTGGAATGCTTTCACTGCCTTCACCTGAGGCTCTGCCCAGGAGAAGTATTTCAGAATGTCGATCACCTAAAGACAGATAAGTCATCAGCTATCAGTACTGGTTTCACAACAAATCGTAAGCACTATAGCAGTGGGGTCAAACTAAGAAAAGAATAGGACACACGGATATGTACTTTCAAACATGCAGTGTTCGAGCAGCTGGAGATGAAGCATCATTTCAGGGATAAAGAGTAGAAAATGTGCAGCGCCCATAGGGTCAAACTTTGCCAGTTATAACAGAAGTATGTTATTACCTCACCGGACGAATATATATAATGGATCTGCAGGTTGTAAATGTTTAAGTTGTGACAAGTCTGCAGAATCACTTACAGTAATTCCATTTCAGGAGGGTTAGACTCAAAGTTTAAGGTTTTTCCCCTTTCTGACCCTCGTTTTTCCCACGTTCTAGCCCCAATTAGCACCCTGAGCCTTTTCTAATTTTGTATGGCTTGAATACACAGAATTAGGACGGGTTGCAAACCTTAATAATATAATTTTTAAATATTCAAAACGTCCTTCTCCTCATACAGGTACGTATGTACAAGTGAAAAATAATGAATATTTAAAAATTCTGTTCAGATCCTATAAAGGTAAACTTTGAAATAGGACATCCTACAGCACTGTGGTGACTGCAGACAGGCACCAATAAGGACCACAAAACAGCAGGTGCACCATTTGAGTCAGGACATAAACAAGACTTTCTTTGGCTATGTTCATGACGAAAGCCAGGTTTAGTTATACAATTATAAAACTAAATAAGATGCTTAAGATTAATCTTTTTCTAAAAACCTGAAGACTAAACCATGGGAGAGAAACTGGGGGGAGCACAGTGCAGAGATGATCCATAGCTGTACCTGTTCACTGGAGAAGTATCCATGCACCTGCTCTATTGCTTTAATCCTCTGATCAGTCAAAACACACTAAAAAAAAAAAAAGAAACACACCTGGTCAAAATAGATCTATTTATCTACAATGAAAAGTGAGAAAGAAATTGGCATGTTTTACGCATTAGGCATTCTGTATCAGATTCAAGAAGCAGCGTTAATCAGAGCATGTTTTCTTACCTTTCTGATTTCATCCAAAACTATGTCGAAGGATTTCTTATCCATTTTAAAGTAGCTTCTTAAATCACCAGCTGGTGGAGTTTTAGAACTTCGAGATTTATTATTCAGTGAATGAAAATTTGATTTTGGTTCTGCTATTGCATTTTTAGCAGCATTTAATAGAAATCAAAAGAGAGAGATTGTTAAATATGAATTCATTCATACATTTCATGTGGGGAATAATCAAAATACTAAGCCAATTAGGTCAGCAGGTTCATTTTGGCAGAACAGCCGTTTGTTTTGCTAGCTGGCTTGGCAGCTAGCTGCTTATTGATTTTGCTGCTTGGCGAACTGGCGTGAGACCATGTTGGACTGCGCGTCAAACCAAAACCCCTATATCGTGGTTCTCTTCTTCGAATAGAATTGCAGGGACGTCGCGGGACGCATCTGTGCTACCGCGGGATCAGACACGCGTACTTTCCACGCTGGTTTGTTTCCTGTCTGTTGTTAGCCGCGCTAGCTGTCTTGCCTCTCGCTCGCAGGAGGTCCGAGTGCGCCCCGACTTCCGGCTTTAGGACCCCTTTCCGGCAGTTAACCGCACGCACCGCACTCACACACCGCGGGTGTAAATGTACGGCGATTTAAAGCTGCTCACATGTATATCAAATCATTTTTGAGCATTTTTTTCAGCATTCGAATCATGTATGAGCTCGTAAAGATTTGTAGAATCACAATAACACGAATGGGATCAATATATATTATACACACGCACTGGGTTGTGCACCATCCTGGCTGTAAACATTTGCTAGCTAAGAAAATCTTAATTTATATCTCTGATTAAGTATTTATAATATACAAAGACTGATTTGTGTTAAATGTATGAATAATAAACCATAAAAATATAATATATATTGTACACAGGCACTTAGTTGGGCACCCTTCCCGAAGCAAGCATTGGCTTGTTAACAAAAGTTTAAGTTGGAAATGTATTCATCCTAATTTACACCTCGAATTAAGTATTTATCTTAAAAAAAAAAGATTGACTCATCGCAACCTTAAAATATATATAATGTATATTGTACACAGGCACTGTGTTGGGCACCAAGTCAACATTTGCTGTTTTAAAAAAACCTTCACGGAGAAAATGTATTAATATTAATTTATATCTCAGATTAAGTATTTATAATTCTAAAATATGGATTGATTTGTGTTAAAGGTATAAAAAAAATTAACTATATGTATATTATACACAGGCACTGAGTTGGGCACCATACCGGAAGTAAACATTTGCTAGCTACGAAACTTCATGTAGGAATGTGTTCGTCCTAATATATTTATCTCGTTATTATTACGTATTTATATTTAGAAAAAATGGACCGATTCGTGTGGACCAACGGACTCCTTGAGATGAATGAAACCTTAGTAATCCAGCAGAGGAGTGTCAGAATATATGACGGAGACGACAAGGTATATAAGTTTGCACTTCAGAGCAGCTAGTCTGGTACAGAGGCACGGGCTGAATCCCAAATCACACCTTCTTTTCGTGGTAGTGCGCTACAAAGGGCGTTTAAAACAATTGCGTCTATTTGCTTTGTAGTGCACTAGAAAGCGATATGTGTCCTATTTGCGATTCCGCCATTTCTCTAGGTATAGAAATAGGCTGACGACTATTGAGTAGTGACAGTTAAATTAATTGGTGGAGTAATTAATAAATTAACAATTTAATTAAATAAGTTGCCTGTTACTATGCATAATCTGTATGTTTTCTCAAAATGAAAAGGCAAAGTCTTAGTCCACCATTAGATTTGTTTGAGCAGTGGCATAAGGACCATACACAATTAACAACAACATCAGAAAAACAGATTCTGTAGACTAAAGTTGCATTATATAGTGTGATCTCTTACACTTGAGCAATATCAGGAGCCTAAAATTAAACCTAATTATTGCCATGGTTTGCACAGCTGTAAAAAAAAAAAAAAAAAGTTTATTTCACCACATGCTGTATGAGCTGAATTGATTGGAACTTGCTGATGAGACCAACTATCAATCACATCATTTTATTAAAATGCCAAAGATCACTAAATTAGACACATCAAATCATACTTTTGCATCAGCACGGAGACCTTTAAAAGGAAATCAGAAAAAAACTGGATGTATTCATGTTGTTTTGAAGAATCAAAAAACGGATCAGAAGAAAAAGACATTTAAAAAAAAATCTGATGAGAAGTGTTTCAGAGATGCTTTTTTCCAGTAAAGACCTGGCTTAACATCGGGTAACTACCTCGTGACAGTCTGAAGAAGCTTGACCAGAAAAGGTCGTTATGGTATCAGCCAAGTACCCAATTTTTTAAAAAGGGAAACAGGGTGAAAGGGCTAAAATATGCAAATGCTCACAAATACTGAAATGAAATCAGCAGGAAAGAGTATTATGGAGTGATCAATCCAAGTTTTTTGGTCTATTCGTAGCCAATATGTGAGAAAAGGTTTTGGTGAGAAATGGAAGAGTGAGTACTTGTGGCCTGCAATGAAACATGGGGGAGAATCTGTCCTGATTTTGGGGGCTGCATTTCTATTAGTGGTGTTGGCGATATTACCCAAATTGATGGGATCATAAAGGAAAAGTACAGACAGGTTTTAATTCATCATGCCATTCCTTCTGGAAAGCAGGATAAGAGCATGATAACGATCCCAAGCAGTGAAATCATATTTACAGAGAAAAACAGCTGATAAAACACTCATGGTTCATGACAATCACGAACTGGCCTCCACAGTGTCCAGACCTAAAAACTATAGAGTTAATATAGGATCATCTGGAAATAAAAAATAAATTTAAAGACAACAGAAATCTAAAGTTTTTAAAGATGTTCAAGATGTGCTTAGTGCAAACAGAGATCACAATAAATACAGACTTTTGCCTGAAAAAGACATTTTATTCTGAAAATTATTAGGTTTTTGTACATATTTCCTGTATTTTCAGATTGTATCTCAAAGACACCGAAAAATAAATATGGATGAGCATTAGAACTTTGCTAAAATGACAAAGCTGATGTCGGTCTAAAACATTTCCACAGTACTGTATGTTTTTTTAGGAAAAAGAGCAAACTGGCTGCTAGTGAGTTTCACATGGTCTCTACTCTGAAGAGGGGATATGATATCGGTATATTGTTTTGCAGGTGAAACTTGATGTAGGCGTGGTCCTCTTGAGCACACATCGATTAATCTGGAGGGATCAAAAAAACCATGTAAGACAATCTCCAGTGACATTTCTTACATTTAAAAAATAAAAAGATGATCTTCATTATGTTATATGCAAATGTGAACCGATTGTAGTCACACTTGCACGTCTCTCCATTGTGTTTGAATATGTAGGAGTGCTGTATATGTATACCGTTGTCTCAGATCATATTCTTCGAGGAGCAGGCTGCAGGAATTGGAAAGAGGTATGTATGATTTAATATGTCATAAGATTATATATACAGTGCTTCAACATCTGCACAATGTTCTTAATATTTTTTGTAAAAATGTAATAAAAGGTACTTTTTTTTTAATTTATTACTTTCCTTTACATAGCAGATGTTTTACAAGACACAATAATATCCAATTTTACCAGAATGAACCAGTTCAAACATTTACACACTCTTCATTTGAAACTGTGTGGTGATGGTACCTGGATAATTAATGACTGTTTTTATGGTTTATCATAGATTTTTATTAGTTCCTGTTTGGTCCTGAGCAGTTCAACTGTCCATTCTTCTAAAAAAAAAAAAACAACAACAACTCCTGGAACTGCTAATTATTTGTTTTTTTAGCATCTTTTGTGTGTTTGATATCTTGAGTGGCTATATGGTTTTGAAATCATCTTTTCACACTTTGGAAAACTGTAACTGAGGGACTCATCCACAACTTTTAGGTGGAAGATTTATTGCAGGAAGGTGACATGTTACAAAAAAAACTTTTTACAGGATGATCGGTGTCCTTTGTAATTCTTTTTGAGAAATGTACCTTTTCCTCAAATAACATACAGCTAGTCCCCGACTTTCGATGGAAATGACCCCATCCCAACGTAACTTGAAAAATATCATAGCCTAGCCTACCCAGAAGTCTTGAAGAATGGTGAAAAACTTACAGTATCGTACTGTATAAAATATACGGTATATATGTATGTGGCAGCAGGCGCATGGACGAGCGCAGGTTCACGAGTCGAGGGCGGAGCATACGCTTCTACGTTTGAATGCCGCGAAACGTTTTTGCGATTTTGACATAACGATATCGTCATCATAATAACGAAGCAGAACCATCGTCCATCTGTAATAACAACTTACACCGATCAACCAATTCATTAACAACTATAACACAACATAAAAACAGTCATTGTTCATCCAGGTAACAACACACATTATTTAGAATCAATAATTTTTTATGATTATGTATTTCTATTCTTTTAGTGCCAAGATTGTCATTCACCTGCATCCATCTCCTGCTAATAAGGAGCCGGGGCCATACCAGAACAGCAAGTTTTCCTTCATTAAATTATCCTTTAAGGAACATGGGCAAATTGAGGTATGTGACTAAAGTGATTTATGTACAAAGACAAAAAACCCTCTATTTATACCAACTTTTGAATCTAAAAGTTTCATGTTGTATAATGCACAAGTCAATTATTCCGTTTCGTTTATAGCATGTGACGTAGATGTTTAGTAATGTTGAACTGTGTGCAGTTTTACAGACGTCTGACAGAGGAAATGACTCAGAGGAGGTGGGAGAATATGCCAGTATCGCAGCCCATTACCACAGCAGGACTCAAGGTCTGCCTGAAGCTTTCCTACCTGTGAAATTATTAAGCATTTAGAGAAAAGAAAAAGAAAGATGCCTCTCATTTCAAGTTATGCCGCTTCCTCATTTTATTTCTTTGCCTCCTTTCTTTTAGTCGTTAGCTCCTTCTTGAGAGAAAAAACATGTAATGACAGTAAAAAAAAAAGTGTATTTGAGAAGGAACTTATTTCCCGCATGAGAACTTCAAAGTGAATTCACCTGTTGGTGACATAGTTCTTAGTTGTATTATTTATTTTAAATAAGAACAATTATTTTGTATATTTATTGTTCTTTATATGGTGTCATTTGCGTCAGGAAGGTGAAACATTTAGACTGTAAGCTAACATTAAATACTATAACAAATGATCCTTCTTCTTGGCTGTACAATTGAATCCTCACTTTTGAAGACTCCTGTGTTTTCCTTGATTCCTTTAAATGCATTCGATGAAGGAATATGGTGTGTGGGTGTCTTGGTGGGTCCATATATTGTCACATGCAATAATGTGCATATTATATTGTTATTATGCATATTATATGATTTGATTGCATATATATTGAAAATGTTACTCTCTTTAATGCAGAATCAGTGGGAACTTCATATGAATCAATTCATAGAAAAGATTTAAACAAAAGTCCAGGAAATTGCCAAAGGTGGAAGTGGTCTTTTTTAGTAAAAACATTAAAATAAAACACCATGCAGATCGCAAAAGACAATACAGTGGAAATAAGCTAAACATTCAAAACTTTTTTCTGTGTGGCTGGGTATCAAATGATCCATGTTCCGGTACTGGTTCATGGTCCAGTGGTTAGGGACCCCCTGTACTAGAGGTCTAGGAAGCACACAATGATTCAGTGTTTAATAATGCCTCTAGGTGGCACTATTTTAATATGTTAACTGATTGACAGATCTTTTTTTGTACTGTACTTTTATCTTTGTTCTTCTAAACTTGTGATATGACTGTATTCTACGCTTTGTTTGCACCATGTAGTATAATAGATAGAACAATGAGGAATTACTGCTAGCCTTACCCTTTCCTTCCTTTCTTCCTTTCCTTTGTTTTGTTTTTTTGACAGGGTGATAGTGTTAATGTTGTTTTGATGGTGTGTGACTGCGTGAGAGCAAGAAAGCCTTATTAAACCCCCCCCCCCATCTTTTGTGCTTCTGCAGACAGGAAAAACACGTGCAGTCGGGATTGTTGGCATCGAGCGGAAGCTGGAGGAGAAAAGGAAAGAGATGGACAAAAACATTTCAGAGGTGAGACAGCAATAGATCATATCATATATAATCATGAAGATTATAGCAGTGGTGTGGAGTGGGCATCTTAATAGAGTCGTGTCTTAACTCTCCATTGCAGGACGTTTGTATCCCTTTCTGATTTGCGACTTTTTTAATGTTGTTATAGAGCACAGGCCTGTTTGTGTGCCTGTGTGACGCCATGCAGTGGGACTTAAAAGGCTTCCTGTCCTGGCTAAAAGTAAAGATAAGCGCTCGCCTTGCAAGGAGCCAAATTAAAACTCTGCTCACTCATTTCAATGTCAAGTCCCTCCCTCTTTTAGACAGAACTTCAAAATAGGTAATAGAGCATTAAAATAAAACAAATATGTATAAATCATATTCTCTTCCATTTTTTTATGTGGGAAAAAATGTCATGTATTAGTGATGTAAGCTGACTGGCTTGCTTTCCTTATACTTGCCATTGAAACTACTACATTATGTATCTATTTAGCTCCAGTGTAGGCTGCTGTCAGTTGATAACCTGTTCTAATCCTCCGCTCCTCCTCACTTTGTCTCCATCAGGCATTTGAAGATCTCAGCAAGCTTATGGTGAAGGTCAGTCACTTTGCCCTCATGCCATATTACTAGATTATGTTGGTACAATGTCTCATCATAGTGCTCTGCCTTTGTTTTGTTTTTTTTATCTCCATCAGGCGAAGGAGATGGTGGAGCTTTCCAGATCCATCGCCAACAAAATCAAAGACAAACAGGGGGACATCACTGAGGACGAGGTGAGGCAGGAGATTTAACTATAGCATAAAACAATAGAATGGCAAACAACACAGCGTTTATTTTAATATATTCTCCAATAAGAACACAACATAGCATTTGTATGTATATATGCATCGGCATTGTTTTGCCCCTGACATTGTGGATGTTTCATGGATCAGGCATAACATTATGACATTATATCAGTTTGACCGGTGAAGTAAAAAACACTGATTATCTCTTCATCATGGCACCTGTTAGTGGGTGGGATTTATTAGGCAGCAAGTGAACATTTTGTCCTCAAAGTTGACGTGTTAAAAAGCAGGAAAAACGGGCAAGCGTAAGGATTTGAGCGAGTTTGACAAGGGCCAAATTGTGACGTCTAGATGACTGGGTGAGAGCATCTCCAAAGGAGGAACAGTGGTGAACTAGCAACAGGGTAATGGGCAGCCCAGGTTCAACAGACGAGCTTCTGTAGCTCAATATTAGGCTGGTGGTTATAATGTTATTCCTGATCAGTGTATACTGAATTCAGTATGTTCAAACAATTGAATTTATATTCATTAAGTGACATTTTAGACACAATATGGTTTTATTAAAGACCCAATAATGTGAGAATAACACAATATTAGGCAGGTGGTCATAATGTTATGCCTGATCGGTCTATAGACTGAGGTAATATTTCAAAATGTGGATGTATTTTCTACAAATGCACAAAATAATCAAAAGGTTGGATATGAGATGTCTCTTAAAAGCAGCGTTAAATGGATAGTATGAAGCATGGAAAACGTTTTTAATACCTAAACATGGTTAGCTCTGTAGGACCCATGCAAGCCCTTCTTTTACATAATGAAAATCGTTGAAACATTCCTTTCCGAGTGACATGTAGATATGGAGAGTGGAATTATGAGGAGTTATGTTAATGACTGTCAATTTGTTTAATTGTTGTTGGGGTTTATTTTCTGAAATCAGAAAGTGACTATTTGGGGAAATAAATGTTGTAAAAAAGTCCCCTGTATGATTTCAATGATGTCAATGTTACAGTGGCTAATGGTACCTTTGCCTTTTGTAGACTATCCGCTTCAAATCGTATTTATTAAGCATGGGCATCGCCAACCCCGTAACCAGGGAAACCCACGGCTCAGGCACACATTACCACATGCAGCTTGCTAAACAGCTGGGAAACATACTGCAGGCACCACTGGAGGTTTGGCTATATGTTATTGTCCATGGGTTTATAAGTGTTAGGTGAAAAAGTCTTTTCGTTTATGCATTTGTTTAGCAATTATCTCTGATGAATTACCTCATCAGAAATCTGCAGTTCAGTTTTATTGTTATTTTCAGCTCTTTTTGTGTTCCTTACAATGCTGCTGATCTCAACAGGAGCGAGGAGGTATGATGGCCCTCACAGAGGTCTACTGTTTGGTGAACCGAGCACGAGGGATGGAGGTAAACTAGCATATCTTTCATGTTACACACAAGTACACGTAACGCATTTTATTCATTGAATATGTGCATCAATGAGCCTTGGCCGGCCATGACCCTGTCACCGGGTTCACCATTGTTCCTTACTTAGACCACTTTTGATAAATACTACCACTGCTGACCGGGAAAATCCCACAAGAGCTGCAGAAACTCGCTCAAATCCTTACGCTTGCCCATTTTTTTTTGCTTCTAACACATCAACTTCGAGGACAAAATGTTCACTTGCTGCGTAATATATCCCACCTACTAACGGGGGCCATGATGAAGAGATAATGTAGTGTATTATTAGTGTATAATGTCAAAATGTTATGCCTGGTTGGTGTAAATGTATATTCAAATGATGGGCAAGCGCTGAAAGAATGGTGGAACAGAATTTGTACTTGTTTCCTGCTGGTAGCAAACATAAAAAGCTTAAATATATTCGGGCTTTAGCGAGACATTAAAATGGATCAATCTTCTTTTTTCAACTATAGCTTCTTTCCCCTGAGGACATGGTCAATGCTTGCAAGTTGTTTGAGTCTCTGAAACTCCCTCTCAGGTGAGTATGTGTGTGCATGAGACTGTTTGTGTATGTGAGCAAGGGGATGCAAGCTAAAGGAGGAATCAGCAGCCACTTCCTGTCTGACTTCCTGTTTTTAGAGGCCTCTTTGCTTTCCATCTTTTAAAAGAAAACAACTGTTCGCATTCCCAATCCCTCTAATATTACCGACCTAAATTGAGACATGGTGTATTGGTTGGATACCGCTTCAAGGAGCTTGGCCTAATTTTCTTTTAATTATTGCCGTACTTGTGGTTCTTGGTGGAAGTCAGTTCATTAATGTTTATCTTGCTCTCAGGTTGCGAGTGTTTGACAGTGGCGTAATGGTGGTTCAGCTTCAATCTCACAGCGAAGAAAAGATGATTGCATCTGCTATCGATAATGTGAGTGTTGAGCTTCCGTCACACTTTCCCTGTTAAATCACTTAGAGGTAGCGATACATACTATACATCATGTTTAATTGGGGGTTTGGGAGAGCGGAACTTGGAGCTACGAGTCAGCCACAGCCATGTGCTGACAACTTCTCCATCGTTCTCCCAGCAGCTGTGTGGAAATGAGGCCCTCAGTCCACTCAGAGTTAGCATCTAAGGAAACCATGTACTTGAGTTAAAGTAGAGATACAGTAGGTAAACTATGACTCCAGTAAAAGTAAAAGTGCTCCATTTAAACTTTCACTTGAGTCAAAGTACAAAAGTAGTTGCCTTTAAATGTACGTAAGTATCCAACGTGCTGTGATTTCATAATGGCTATAATGTTCCTATTCTCATTTTTGTTTAATCAACTCAATTTATATGAAAAGACTCTAATGTTACTCTCAGCACACCAATCTATTAATAGAATGATATTATTGAGTCAAACACTGATTGATATCTATTAAAATTATTATGAGCCCCGAACCTTTTTTTCAACGACTAAAAAAAGAAGAAAAAAAAACGCACAAATAAGGCCACAGGTGTTGTGGCGAGTTCGAGTCAGGAGTTTCTTAGATCGTTTATTCCTCTCAAAATGTTCTGCTTGCTGTTAAACTGTATGTTGGTGATAATTAGATACCACAAAGTGTCAATCAAAACAAGTTCAAAATTGGTGGCTTGCTGCGAGATTGACCAGTTACATTTATATTCACACACAAGTAAAAAGGAACGACTGTAAGATAGTAAGATATTTGAAATGTATATAAATGTATATTATACTATATGAAATGTAGTGAAGTTAAAGAAAATTTTCCCCAAATGGAAAATACTTCAGTAAAGTACAGATGCGTGAAAAATCTTCACTTAAGTACAGTAATGAATTACATTTTTACTGTTACTGTCCACCAATTAAGACAACAGACTTTTAATTTATTGCTTATTTAAAAAGTCTCGTTAGTCAGACAGCACTTGTTACCCTTAAGTATTTGATCGAATATAAACATAGATTATATTGATTATGAATATATACATAGATCATAGATTGATATATTTAACAAATAATGATAAATGAATGAATGAATATGATATGAATAATATGAATATAAATAAACAGTACATAAAAAGGGGATTATATACAATGAGTACAATTACAATATTGAATCAGCATTGTTCCTGTTTCACAGGTGTCTGAAAAGGGATCCTTGACAGCGGAGGAGTTTGCCAAACTATTGGGACTGTCTGTTCTTCTTTCTAAAGAGAGGTACTGCTTGATTTACATGTTTTGTATACTACATACATGTGTATATATATATATATATATATATATATATATATATATATATATATATATATTATATATATTATATATAGGTTGTAACATCGTCATAGCTCTCAATATCTTCTTTTCTTCCAGACTGCTGCTGGCAGAGAAAATGGGGCACCTATGCAGAGACGACTCTGTGGAAGGCCTGCGCTTTTATCCCAACTTGTTCTCTGATCATCAGGAATAGACGATTTTTTTCTACTGGACTTTTTTGATTCTACTGGACTTGATTCTGATTTTACTGTATTTCTTTATACACAGGAAAGGGTTTAAAGGAGCCATGCTTTTTTTCACTACATTGCTTCAAAAAGGTGTATGAAATGTAACTGTAAAACTGAATTAGGTACTAAAGTCCTGTCACTTAACAGTCATTATAAACCCCTGATCAGCAAAGCCACGACTAAGAGCCACACAAATGAACCAAAGCCATGTATAAGTTTCAGCTTTGGACCTTTGGAAGTTTCAATTGATAAATAGATGGTTACTTCCTAATAATGGTGTCGCACATGCGCTGGTTATACATTTAAACAGTTTATGAAGACCCGGTGATCACACCCACATGTGATATTTGAACATCCTACTTATGACTCCCCCCCCCCTTCTTTACTGTTAATCTCCAGTCTTTCCACTAGAGTTATCTGTAAGTAAATCTTAAAGCTACAGCAAAGAAAATATTCTAGACAAATGTGTGCTTCTGACTTTGTTGCAACAGTTTGGGAAAGAACTGCAAGTTTAACCTTAGATTTCTGTATTACATAAATAAAGTTCTATTTCTTCCAGTGTATGATTAAACATTTTGCTTGACCTTGTGATCATCCAAATATATATATATACACCTTTTCCAAAGCATGTTGATAGGCAGACTGGCGATGCCAAATTACCCACACGTGTGAATAAGTTTGTAAATGTTTGTGCATGGTGCCCTGTGACTGGTGCCCTTTACGAGGTGAACTCTTCTCTCCCTACCAGCTGTTTCAGTACCGGCTCTGGATCCACTTCCATACCTTGATCAGGATAAAGTGCTTAATGTAGATGAATGGATAATTTGAATTCATGTTAATAATGTTTTACTTTTACCCAAAATCTACTAACCCCTATCTATACACACCATATGGTGAAAATGTGTCTGTACACTATATACTCTATAATAGTGCAAATACGGTTACTTTTTCTCAACATATTGCATTAAGATTTAGTGCAATTGGGGGGCTTTTTGCCAAACAGCTTTTTTGCCAAACTTTTCAACGAGTACCAATTGATAGGTTTTAATGAGCTGGTGCCCAGTTTAGTCTAGGCATAATATTTTTTTTTTTTTTTTTTTTTTTTTTGCATTTTCAAGATTGGATGTCTTGTCTATGTCAATTTTTGAGATATTGTGCCTTTAAGCCTGTCTCTCTGCTCATCCTAGTTGTAAAGAGGGATTATCTTGGGTAATATAGGCTATTTTTTGGTTGCTCAAACCATTCTGGCTTCTCTCCACTGACCTTGCTTATCATTTACAGAACTCCCACTTTTCTGGGTGTGTTTCCCCCCTCTCTAACCGATACTCATGACCTGTATCCAGAAAAGTATTTGAGTATATGTACTTTGTTGCTGTACTCTGGCTACTTTCTAGTTTTACTATCAGTATCAAAGATATAAGCAGCATTTACTCTCTGCTCAACTACATATATTATCCGATATATGTCATTTTTATTCCATTATATTTTAATTATTAATGACTGTGGTGCAGCAGGAGCATGACTGGCTTATTAAATAATTACATGAATATACACGGATGCGGGTGTCCCTAATAAAATGGCCGCTGAGCACAAGTTGTTGAAATACTTCTTCTTTTTTTTTTTATTTTTTTTAT
Source organism: Silurus glanis (assembly GCA_014706435.1). NCBI lineage: Eukaryota > Metazoa > Chordata > Actinopteri > Siluriformes > Siluridae > Silurus > Silurus glanis. The sequence continues at coordinate 3,160,769 of JAAIIK010000027.1, forward strand.
TTATTTATTTTTTTACATTTTTAGTAGTCTAAATGTTGTCCAATCACCCAAACAAACATTTTATTCTGCATACTCTGTAATCCAATGAAAGTCAACGCGGAAACCCGCCCTAAGGCAGCAGTGGGAGAACCTCAGTGCTTCAAGCGGCTCCTCTCCAGATCCTCTGTAGGCGTCGGCGTACGGAATAAACAACTCGTTTCTGTTCTGCACACTGATGCTGTAAGTTTTGCATTATTGTCCTTTTATTAACTGCATTCTGGAATAACTGTTTTTCGTATAGATGTTAGAATAAAGTGTGCAGTAGAACGTGAGCAAATACACTAGTTTTTCTTTTCTTATATATTAAATAATTTCTATTCTATGCACAGACCTCTATTTTTAGCATTTATTATATCTATAATTATTTGATATTTTATGAATTTTACTTCATTATAATACTACACTTTAGGTTTGACTTGCATTAAACATTTGATGTGTGTGTAGAGGCTGTCAAAGTGAACAGAACCAGAACTTTTCAATAAGATTAAGTAGTTTTCTTGAGGTTGACTTCAGTTATAAATACACAGTTTATGAGCTCACTAACTAAGAAACTGAAGCCTACAGTAGAATCCAATTCTTCCAAACACAAAAGAGTGAATGTTTATAGTTTTAAAACGTATAAATATAGTAAACACAGAATATATTTCATCCATTAGGATTCCTTGTACCATATGTTTTGTTTAGATTCATTTAACTGAGTCTCACATACACATACAGTACACATTGTGTGCCTCTGTGTGTGCCTCTGTGTGTGTGTGTGTGTGTGTGTGTGTGTGTGTGTGTATAGTAGATGGAGAGCTGATGATTGTGTATTTTCACTGGACATTGGACAAGCTGGAAAATTGGAATCACTGGTTTGGTGAAACAAAATCTGACTCTGATGCGTTCATTCCTGAGGCCAGAATTGTTCAGAAAGTATAAAGTATATGGATCCCAGGAAGCCTCAAAATACGAGGATTGGTGCTGAGTCGAGTGGAAAAAGAGAAGCCGAGTTTTCAGTACATGAATCAAACCGCTCAGGCTGGATGTAAGTACAAAGTGGAGAAAATGCTCAAACTGCTAACCTAAAATAATCATGTTCTCTGTAAGGACTTGTTGAATGAGTATCCTATTTACTAGCTGCACTGAGATTCTTATTCCAATAGTGCTTTTTTGAAACCATTAAATCCTGTTTGTAACCATGCATGTTTTGAGATGATAGTGAAAATGAACAAAATCAAAGAAAATGCTAATTTCTGCTCTCTGTTGGAATAGTGTGTAATTTACAGGGCTGTAGAGATATTAAAAAAAACTATAAAATAAAGGTGATGTTGAGCAAACAGAAACGAGAACATATGCGTCGGAATGATACAGGGTTTCACCCCACTCCAATTTCTGCTCCTGCTCCTCCTTATGGGATTTGGTAAGTAGATACACTAAGATCTACAGTAACTAAGCATTGTAATGATACACAAGGATTTTCAGTCTTCTGCAATATAAGCTTAGCTGTAATGCCTTTATTTATACATAGATAAATAAATGTACTGTGCATAATCATTTATATCTGGGTATATAACTATGCCAGCTGATATATGTTCTTTAGTAGAGCAGGTTTAGATAGGAAGAGAAGGGAGGAGGTGTTTTTCCTGCCCATTTTTCCGGTTGTATATATATTTTTTTCTTGGGAAGTGACCTATGTGTAGTGGCATCCGTAAATCACAATGACTTGCTCAAGTGAACACAGGGTCCTGGAGCCTATTGTCAAAAGGAAACAAAGTGTTTTGAAAGGGGGTGGCGGGGATTTAGAGTGCACACAGTAAGCAGCAATAATTGTTGAATAGACAAATTCCTGTATTTTTATTTTAAGTTTATTGTAGATATAATAAAGCAGGTTAGGTCAATACAATAGTGCTTTTAACGACATATACACTTTGCATTAATACATTTAGATTTAGATCCCTAATGACAAATCTGAGGGTGACAGTGGCACAAGAAGAAGAAGAAGAAGAAGAACCAGACTCTAAAGCAAACCCATCCTTTGTTGACTGACAGTAGAACATTGGACTGTAAATCGTTACTGTTGTACAACTGTATACTATAAAACCAAATAATACTTAGTGTACTGAAAATTATTGATGTTCAGTATAAGCAAAATGTAAACAGGTGGCCTGGCACAGGACAGTTTATGTTTACAGCACCAGGTACAAATCTGTTATATAAAGGCGAGAACCACTTAAGCAAGTTTGAGACTAAAGATAAAGAACTGAATTACAACTTTCTGAGGCAATTTTATAAGGAAAAATAGTTCAGCAAAAGGAAACATCATTGAACATGAATGTCCTTAGAAGATTAACATTTCTGTAACTTCTGTAAGGCTGTTTGTTTTCATCTAAATTAATATTCTGCATTAACTGTTTTCATTTGCAAACTGTGTCCATCTTTACTTTTTCTTATTTAATGCTTATATATATGTTTTTCACCTGTTTTCAGCAATGGCTGGTCTACGTCTGTGGTCCTCGGAACATGTTGCTCTAAGCAACACCAGTGTTTTTGTCACTTACAGTGCAGACAGCAACATGACAGACAGTGAACTGTCGATCGATTTGGTCGATTTTGATCGGAATTTGACTGTGCTAACTAGACCTCTGCCATTCAATCAGTCAAAGGGTGTTCAGGAGTTTGACTGCACATGCTTCCTATATGCTGGGAATTTTATTTTCAGATTAGACCAAATAGTCAACCAGGGCACAGTGAAAAGTACCTCCAGCTGGTGGAGCCCAGTACTACGTATCCAGTGGCCTACTTTCCACTTCGGAGTGGACCGTGCTAACAACAACCAAAGCTCTGGTGCATTCCAGGTTTCTGTAACTACCAACATTGACTTTCATGTCTGCCTGAACAGCAGCTCATCTCTCTACCTTGAGGTCAGCTACATGGAGCACAACCAGATTGGGAAGAATACTATCGACAAGGTACAGAAACGAACGGCACACACTATCCAGATCGTGAAGTCCCAGTACGTGGGTCTCAGGTGTGCTTCCCTGCTGACTGAGGCTGGCTTTATCCAGTTAGCTCTCAAGTCCCATCACACCCAACAGGACATCAAATCCTCAGGACCACTCTATCTGTCTCGCATCTTCTCCTACAAGCTTCTGGTTGAGAACATCTACAAAAGTGGATGTGATGGAACAGTGTCTGTCCGCCTGCTTTCTCCACCCTGCACGGTCACTTCAGGGAAAGTGTTGCTGTATAAAGAGGCCAGTGCAGCTGCAGAGCAGGAAAAGCCCTCTCAGCTTGCCTTTCACTTTCTCACCCAAGGGGAGAATGAGACAGAGTTTAATTGCTCCCAGTTTGATCTTGGACAGAAAAAGTATTGCTTTCATTATGCTCATATTTACAGTCACTCCTCCAGTTTGGCACACACATGCATCATTGTGCAAAGAAATGCTGGTAAGTTTATGTATCTGTTAAAAGTGGGTTTTTGCACATAAATGACTAAAAGTGTGTTTCAGCTAAATCAAGATAATCTAATATGCCACCACCAACAGCGTATTTATCCTATTTATATTTTTGCTTAACTTGTACGCGTGACATATTAGTGGAGATGTGGGGGCCGTGGCAAACTTGGAGTGGGTGCAGTGTAACCTGTGGAGATGGCGTGCGAGAGCGTGTGTGTGAGTGTCTTCTGCCCCCTGGTGGTGGGATGCAGTGCACTGGCATGGTGAGAGAGCAGTCACTCTGCTCCCTGGAGGACTGTACTGGTAAGCTATTATCAGTAATGCACTTACAACACTTACATGTTTGTTTTTCCGCAGTCTTGATTTTCTGCAAGTCCAAATCTGTCATATTCCCTTTGTTTACAGATGTCATGACTCCTATTTCTGTCCCACCTCCTCCATATGTGGACTCTATTCTTGGAGGAAAACTGGTAGTGGTGGCTGGTATCTCCCTTTGTATAGTTGGAATCCTGGTCACAATCTTCATCACAGTGTGGAGAAAACTGTGCCATGCACCAACGTGTAGCTCAGCACGGCCCGAGCCTATGCATTCTTCTAGTGGACGCAAGAATTCAGACGAGGCTTCTATTTGTGGACACAGCGTGCAGAGGCCTAGTTTCTCAGAAAGTATGGGGGCATCTGCACTTCAAAAAGGCCAAACATGCCCTGTGTCTATTCGGGCAGCATCAGACAAGGGGGTATTGACCTGTCAAAAGAGTTTCTCTCTCTCCATGCCATTCCCTCAGGATCCTGAGCGGCTTTCCCCCTCTGGTCAAAAGATTCTACCTCCCATTTTTGGCTATCGTTTGGCACAGCAGCAGCTTAAGGAAATGAAGAAGATAGGACTTAAAGAGGCCACACAAGTCTATCATGTCTCCCAGAGTCCTGTTGATGACATCATGGTGGAGGCCACAGCCTCTACATCTGCTGGACTTACACCAGTGCCTCAGGACCTAGAAAGTCAAGAAGAAGTCAGTATCTTTCGCAAATCCCCATTCACAGAGCCCACATGGCCTCACAGAAACTCCGTCACTCTGCCTGATAGACTGAGCCCCAAGCGGAATCTGATAATGGCCACACCAAAAGTTGTTTTTAGTGACCGGGACCAGCGGCAAGAACGAACTGCAGACTGGGTTGCAATGGTGGAACGAAACAGAATAGGCTTTTCTAAGAATCCAAACTTCAGGAGGACATCTAGCTTCAACGAGAGCAACCTGCAGCAGTTAGCTAAGCCACTGTCTTTCAGGGAGCGGAGCATGACACAGGTGGCTCCCCGACAGCTCCCAGAGGGCAGCTGTAGAACTAGGGCCTGGGAGCTTCCAATTCCTGAGCAGGAGACATGGTCTCATAGTAAATATAGGATACCTGACAGCTCTAGTGACCACAGGCAGCGAGTTTGGGTAGATATGCCTTCCTTCTCAAAATCCAAACCCTCTATTGCTCATACAGTCACTTCAACACCAACAAAAAATCGTGCAATGGACAGTAACGGAGTGGGCTGGCCCCCATCTTTTGGGATAGATCGAGTTGAAAGGGCAGAGCAAAACTGGAACAGAAGAGGTCCATCACCCATCCAGAGAAACATTTTGGCCAGGAAGTTGCGAGAAGCCAATTCATCAACTAACTCCCATAGACAGAGAAGTTCCACTTTCTCTAGTTTTGATCATAGCAGGAGCAGATGTCAAAGCCTCCCACTCTCTGCAGACTTCAGCAGCTCTTCCTATGGACTGACTGAGGATGAGCAGCAAATGATGGACATTTCTAGATATCTGGGAGAGGAGGATGGGACGGGAATAACAAAAGGCCTCAGACTCACCTGATTATAGGTGAGAATGTGCAGATAAAAGAAAAAACGGAATTTGAGCTTTAAAATTCAGCCTTAAATTTTAGAATGACCATTTTGAGAACAGGTTTTAGGTTTAAGTAAAAGAGGAATAATTTATTATTTTGTGTTTAATTTTATTATGAGTTCCTTATTAACATCACAAATCATATAAAATGCACAACTTAAGAGTTTTATTGTCAGAACACACAATGTGCTCTGAAGAGGTCTAGTATGTTATTGGCACTTGATTAACCAGTTCGATGTAAGCATTTTTTTTACTGTAATTCTTTTAAAGATTAACTTAGATATTTTAACAGATAATGTATTAAACTGAATTATTAAGTATAAAGTATTATTAAGTAAAGTACTTACTTACTTAATGAAATATATAAGCAATACCTAGTAATAGAACAAATACATTTATTTTTGTTTGTAAATGAAGAACAAGCTATTTTTATATTTTTTATTTGTAATTTTGCAGGATTACTGCATAAGTATTTTGTTTAAGTGGCTACAGTATTAAAGAAATGTGGAAGTCTCTTTACACTGGAAGAATGTCTCAGTTAATAGGTAGGCAATTAATGTTTTGTATGCATTGCAAATAAATATCCTTCATGTTATCAGTATTTGTCTTTATTAGATTTTAATGCCTGTTACTTTTCACATAAATGCTGACCGTAGACAGTGTATATTTTATAGAATTAGAAAGTGCAGTATTATAATGTAAGGGTTGCTTAAAAAGGAAAAGAAAAGGTTTCCTTTTAAATACTGATATTATTGAAAGGGTCTGATGTAGGTATAAAATATCAATAATCAGTTGTATTAATAACGTTTGTCAAAGGAAAATACACAAAATAATAGTATAAAAAGTGTGTGTGTAAAGCGTTTCGGAGAAAGTCCATATACATAGAAAGATACATTTATCATAAATGACACTTTGTACAAGCAAATTGGGTTAAGTATTTACTATTTATTTTACCCTTCAGAAAGCTAAAGAATGCTGTAGTACATCTACGATCCACATGCACGTTCTAAGTGTAGGATATAATCAGATTTTAATACTGCATGCAGTGCTTTTGCTGCATGTTTGGATTGCCTAATGGTGCAGTATAAAGTAACTTCTCATGATATAAAGCATAGATGTTAAAAAGAGTGTAATGTTTTAGCTGTCAGGTCCTGCTCCACTCCCCAGGCTGTCCATAAATGCTGTTGGTCGCACTTTCATGCTTGTGTGTCTGAGGGAATACCAGATACCTTGCCAGGTGCTCCAGACAACTCCATTGTCATGTTTTGCTGTGTACTTTCCTCCTCTGTAAAACTTTCCATTCAAGTTGGCAGCATGGCACCTAAAGAGGAGCATAGAACTTTGTAAGCAGCTGTTAATGAATGATTCGTTTGAATACACACCATCTGCAAGTCTCCAGCATGTTCTTAACCTTTGTTGAAGCTGTAATGAAGAATACGTTTCAATATGCCTCTGCTTACCTGTTGTACCACCAGCCTCCCTTGTTCTCTACAGCACAGTTTCCTTGTAGGTAGCGGTCATTGTCCTGGTCTTTGGTGCTAAACGGCATGCCACTGTGTGAGGCAGACCACTGCTCCACCATATTACTCCCACCAGACAAGGCATCTCCAGCCCGGCCACTGTACATTCCAAAGTATAACCTGTACTTATCCTGTGTGTAGAGAAGAAACACAACAAATGTTGACATTGTAAAAAAAAAAACAAATGCAGTTATAATAATTTTTTTATTACTATTTTTAGGTAACAATAAATGGATAGGAACGCTTACCTTTTCATCTGCCACTCGGAAATTGTCATACATCACATATGTTTTTTCTCCATTCCAGTCCATCAAATCAATCTTCATTACTTTTTGTCCTTCATAGAATGTACACAGAATTTAAATATTTCACATGAAACTGTGGGGAAAATGTTATACAGGTTTGTCAACAGACACCTACCTCTGTTAAGCAAGGTGTGAATATGATCGTTGCCCAGCCAGAACTCATCTTTACTTGATTTGAAATGACCAAACCCAATTTTATACTGGTCCCAGTCTCTGAGAAAAGAAGGTAATTCAGTAATTGGTTAATAGTTACTATGTGCTTTGATGTATGAACATGTCTAAGCATCATGATATGGTGTACTTTATTTCTATTTTTTTTAAACATTTTTATTGTCATCCTTCATCCAAAGTTTCCAAGCTTCATCCGCTGTACTTTTGACATGCCAATTCTAACCAAAATTCTGAGAAAGATACACATTCCTCCAATATTAGAATGTTTTCTCTTTTCCCTTCACCACTCTAAAGAATGCCAGGACTTACTATGTTAAATTGATTCAAGGTGTGAATAGAGGGCCAAATATTTATGTATTTAATGATAGACTGGCATCCCAATTAGGATGTCTTTTCGCCTTACACCAAGTGTTTCTGGGATAGGCTATGAAATGGAGACACTTCAATCCATGATAAAGTGGTTAGTGAAGATGAATAAGTGAAAGAATGAATTAAGAGTTTATCAGTTTATCAATAGATTTTTCGGGAAACAGCTGTCTCAAGAATTTCCCATAATAGTGAAGAAGCATTATTGCCTACCTGTTGAAATCCACTTTACCGTTGCGCCGTTTCTGTACCATGGTCCACCCTCCTCCATCTTCCATGTCACAGTACACAAGGAAAGGCTCAAGAGTTGTATCCGGTCTAATCCGGTAGAACCCACTCTCAGGTCTGAGTCTGTCAAACAGCTCAGAACAGTCTGAATATATGTTAAAAACACAGCCCAAGTACATAAATGTCACAATAATTTCAGTACTCTTACATTTTGTCTCAATAGATGGACAAAAAGTGAAAGTCTGCCATATTAGCATAACAAGAATGTGTGAAAAGAAGCTTGAGATAAAATTCTGTAATAAGAAAGAAGCTCTACAGAAATTATTATTATTTTTTTTTTTTAGTGAATGTTGTCAAGCACTTGTGATACTCTTCTGTTCTTCAAATACTGGTTATGTTCATTTCTAAAGCTGAATTATATTTATATTTAATTTATCCACATTTATACATGCCAGATGGGCCCTGCACATCATTTGAGATAGCAATGGCCTCATCTGTTAAGTTCTTCCTTCCCTCTTCACTTTGGTTGTTAACTTCTTTTCTACCATACTACTGATTATAATGTTAATACTGTGTTTCCTACTTAAGCTTAGTCTTTTCCTTCACAAAGTTTTAAACTGTATTCTATTTCTAAAACCTAATAAAACCTCAAACCATAACCATTTTAATAGTAAGTTACTAAGTTTGATGTCATTGTATAATTTATGTTTGAGCTTGTACTATGTTCTAAAATCTGTATGTAGTATTAAAATACAATAACACCTCTGTCATGAACAAGCAGGTTCCCCCCAGTACTTGGCAGAGTTGGTAAGGTCTCGTTGTCCTGTTTTGATTCAACAGCCGGTCTGAAGCGGCGGTGCGTACGCAGGTGCGTCAGTTTCCAGTCCCAAATGATCAGCTCTTGATTAAGTTTCTGGATGCTCTTTTTCAGCTCCAACACTTCAAAAGGACATTCATCCTCTGTCTCAATTAACCAAAGACAGGCAGCATGAAAAATTTTTTTATTTCTCTAATAACTAAATATATAGGCTGGTTATGAAATTTAAATTCTATGCAGACATACAACAACAGATGTATAAACGCATGCTAAATTGATAAGACATGTATTTGGTTTACCCCGTAAGAAAACCTATAAAGGTTCTATGCAAAAGCATTAAAAACTGATCCTTTGTAGCAACCCAAGAATTTGACAGAACTATCACGTAAAATAACCCATAAAAACACCATGACATGCTAAATTAGACCTCTTAAGGATTAGTTTGATATATTAATACAAACAAATGATCACATCTTATATATAAATATATCAGATATATTTGTTTTAGCTTCACACTAAACACCACATATATTTTTCATTTAAACATAATGTATTGTTATGCTATTGTCAAGTTACTGACGTAAACACAATGTGGCCCAGATGGTGCTTTCACTAGACCATAGTACTTATAAGGTTCACTAAAATAGACCTATCTTTATATCAACAAACATTTTAAAGTCATAAATAGATATATAATATCGAGTTCTAGATTATTAAAAAAAAAAATATATATATATTTTTAATAGTTAGCCCAATTTACCCAACTAAAAATTTTTGGAATAGTATTTGTCAGAGCAAAACTAGACCGGAGTCATCTGTTAAAATAGCAATATTAACAGTATTTCTTACCGAGCCTGCTGATTGCAGAGTTCCGAAGAACACCACCAACAGAGGAAACACCCCTGACATGATTACAAAATCAGAAAACTCTAATTTTAAAACCAAGGAAAAATTTACACAGCAGATCCACAACAGCCTTTTAAAGCTTTAAATGATTGTTTCTTTAAGATAGTCAAGACTCCAGTGGCAGTGGAAAGAGTAGACTGTTTGTAATGGGTTCAGCTAGCTTCATTTCCAGGAGCTGTAAAGTGAAGACCATGCAAGCTTTTTTTTCTATTATTTATAGGATCAGTTTGTTCCACATGGTCTACATTAAATCCAGAGAAGGTGTTGCACCACTTTTCCATTCCTTACATTCCACAGGCCCCCTTTTTTCCTCTTAAAAACAAACTAAAATGCAAAATGGGATGACTTATGAATTTGAACTTTTAATGCCATTATCAGTCAGTGAAATATTTATTTTTTTAAATATACAACCAAATTTCAGATGTTATACTTTGAATAATGCCCTATATTTCACCAGAATTTTATGCCCACTGCAGGAAAACTTTTTTTTGTGTTGTGTTGTAAAAAAAAGTCTGCTTGGCAGTCTAGGGTCGGTGCAAAACACTGATCTGCATGCATAGAGCTACAAAATATTTATATAGGAAGTTATGATGCACACTAGGACAAATAAATTCAACATAATTAGCTAATGGTAGCTAATTAAAAAAAAATTGTATGCCTTCAAATAATCAATATTATTAATATTGTAAGGTCTGACCAGTGTTTGATCACCTGCTTATTCGTTGTCGTCAATGAGGCCAGAAACAGTTCACTGAGGTGGGAGGTAAATAAACTTTCTTCTGGATGATACTGCACAATTTTATTGAGAGTCCTTGATGGTGGATATGGATGAAATTCATGCATTCTGTTATTAGCAACAGATATCTTAAGTACATTTGAAGGCAACTACTTTTGTATTTGTGAAAGCGAAAGTTCAAAGGGAGCAGTGTTACTGGGGTAATATCTCACCTAGTCTATCTCTACTTTAATTTAAGTACATGGTTTCTGTACTTCGTCCACCATTGTTTTATTAGCAATAAAATAATGCCTGAGCTCTGGCGCAATACACTTATGGTTGCGCTTTACGCTTCAACCACCAGGTGTCGCGATTGTTCACTATGTGCACAGCAGGGTCCCACTGTTTTAGAAAACCTTCCAAATGAAGCTACATAAACAGCTCGTAATAGATTCATAATAGCTCATAATACACTTCCACACAATTACTGGACAAATAAGAATGGAAGACAGTTCACTTGGGTTGGATTGTTGTTGGATTGTATTGCATCACCCTAAACATTTTCTTATTTAAATTAATGTGTAAAATGTCACTATGTTGACAGATATAGTTGGTGTTTATGATCTCTCTCTCTCTCTCTCTCTCTCTCTCTCTCAAAATTAATAAAGATCTTGATAATGCATAAACTTCTATGCTATGCATATACCAAATCTCTGGTTTGAGTTAGATGAATGCTGGGGGAGGTTCAGGACTGCACTGCTTGGGAAGTTGTGATGGAAATTTCAGTGAATCACTTCACTTGTATCAACTCACCAATACTCACTATGTTTTTCTCACCTTTGCTTAAAATGCATTCAACCTGACTATTTTGATATTGTAATTTTGCACAGTGTTTACAGTGTTGCACAGTGGCCTCTTCGTACATTTCTGTATTAATATTAATGTGCCTGCTGTCAGTCACATTTACATATTATTCTGTCTGTCCATAAGTAATAAAAATATCTCATAATAGTGCTGTAACTGCATATAAAGTCACCGACTCCCTGGTTAGGATTTAAGCATGAGAGAAATCCATCCATCCATCCATCCATCCATCCATCCATCTATCTATCTATCTATCTATCTATCTATCTATCTATCTATCTATCTATCTATCTATCTATCTATCTATCTGACACACACACATCTATCTATCTATCTGACACACACACACACACACACACACACACAATTGTTAAAGATCAACCTTTTTCCAAAAAGCCGATTCGAGGAGTCGACTCACTTGCAAATGACTCATCATCATCGGGAATGTCCGCGCTGTTTGCACAGAATATGGGCGGATAAATGTGAATATGTCGAGTAGAGGAAGGAAAAACCTTTGGACCGTTTCCTCTGTCACGGGATAGTCAGGCCTTCGTAAAGAAAATCATCAACAAGGTAGGACACTAAGCCCTGGTTTTCAGTCTCATCAACTCCTGGTTTTTCTCTTCACTTTTTTTTTTGCTGGCAGGAGAAAGCAGGATTGCAGAGAAAGTAAAAAAAGGAGCACAGAGTATAACCTCCTCTGCTCTCTGGTATGGATCAGTTTGTTTTGGCAATGTTGTTGAGGAATCTAAAATGTATTTAAAGAATGAGCAACTTTCTACAGGATTTCTACAACACTTCCAGCTAGAAGTGAGGAGGTTGCTGTCATGCTTGTGATGTTTTGCTTGCTGTGCTGTTTAATTGTTTCCATCTGCTGCTTCCTTTTAGAAAAAAATAGGCCCCAAAGTTTGAAAAGGAAAAATGGAGCATGTGTGTATTAAATACCAGCATTGCTGAGTTCCTGAAAACCCTGGGCGCTTTGAGGACATTTTAAGGTAAATGCCTTGTCACATGGTCTGCACTAAAAAGTTTGCTGTTTTGTGTTTATTTGCTCAATGTTTTATGGCTTCTTCATGTTTAAATGCAACTGGTTTCTTCTGATGGCACAGAATAGGAGACAAGGTTTTAAAATCTCCTAAAAATGGCATCTGTGCATTATAATCCCTGGTTGGATTCCAAAGATGTTAATGGGTAAGTGAAGTAACTTGAACCTAACCACCACTCGTGACCTTTACTCTTCGCTCGTGCGACGTCATGAGCGAAGAGTATTCACAAAAGTGTGATCACAAAATGTAATGTAAACACAATCAGTGATACCACTGGAATGGGATCTTAAATAGCATCATATACTCTATGCACTTAATCTTAAGACGGTTAATGCTGAACCTTAAGTGAAAGAACTTATAATAACAATAGGGTTGTATGATATGGATAAAATACTATACTGCAGTCACATGATTTTCTAATCACTAACTAACTCAATGTTAACGACTGTGCTGAAACTATTTTGAGCACTCATGTGAAGAGATTGAAAAGGATGTTCAAAGCAAATAATATTGCAGCTGCAGATTTGTATTGCAAAGGACAATATGGTTGAAGAAATCTTATATTGTGCAGCCCTACATACATGGTTATGAGTCGTTCATGTTATTGAGGTGCTGCACTCATTCAGACACTCAATTATGGTGATTTTCACAAAATAATCTTAAATGCTGCTAATGCACAGTGCTGGCAACTTAGAATTAATGGGTCAGTAAGAGGCGTTCTTGCTATTTGTGTTTCTTCGATTAGAAACGGTGTGATGGAAGAGGCAGAGGTTCAAATTGATGATGGAAAAGAGGAAAGTGTGGAACCAGACACCATGTACTAGTAAGAACATTTCCTTCCTTCACACAATTCAAAGAAGAAATTGATGAACATAATGAATGAGATTTTGTCACGTTTGCTCATTGGCTCTTTTGCATTGTCTTGCAGCCGTGTTAGGAAAATGATATGTCCTTTTGTGATGTCTTTTGGTTTTCGGTAGGTGCTTACATTCTGTATATTCTTACATATTTATTGTCTTATTTTTATCTGAATGTTTTTTACATTTCTTTTGTAATGTGGATGTTTCTAGTGTCTTTGGACTGGTGCTCATACTTGTGGACATTATTCTGGTCGTGGTTGACTTATCACTGTCATCTGAGAGCCGTCAGAATGTGGGGACAACTTTGGAGGCCATCTCGCTTGTCATCTCCTTCTTCTTCCTCATTGATGTGCTCCTTAGAATTTTTGTAGAAGGGTTAGTGTGGGACAGCTGACTGGAATAATATATATTTATTTTATATTATACTTAAATAATATTTATATTATTATATTATATTATATTATATTATATTATATTATATTATATTATATTATATTATATTATATTATATTATATTATATTATATTATATTATACTCTCCTTATATGAAGGTACCTCAGGAAAAGAAAAAACTGCTGATAAGTCAGAAAGAGAAAGGAAGTGTTGTGTCAGCTTTTTCCTGTCCGAAACTCACAATTGTGTGGAAAAATAACTCTGACCTTTACTAAATCATGCAGTACATTGGAGCATGTAAAGCATTTTCCTCATTGCAAATTTATTTTAACTTGTGTATAAGTTTAATGTGTGTTTAAGGATTATGTGAATTGTGTTTATGGCGCCCTCTACTGTTAATGTTTCAGATTTAAGGTTTACTTCAGTTCCAAGCTGAACATCATGGATGCCTGCATTGTTGTCATCACCCTGGTTGTCACTATGATCTATACGTTCTCGGATTTCTCAGGAGCGAGCCTTATTCCCAGGTACGTTCATATAAGACATTGCTGTTGTGCTTTCATCAGAACCTTTTTTATAGTCATATTCATCAGTTTGATTTTTATATCTGTTGATTGTTTGGATACAGTGTGTTTTGTGAATGTCAGGGATTGTTAGTGCATTGAGGGTGATGGAACCCTGAAGTAGGTGGTTCATTCACGTTTAATTCCTTTACTACCAGAGCAAATTGTTAACATTTGACAAATTAGTAAATCAGGTTACTGTTATAATATACATTATAGCAGCTGTACATAGTCACCCCATCACCAGCCTCTGTTTTTAGCTTAATAAGTGTAAAAAAAATCTATCTTAAATCCATTTCCTATAGTGAAACCACATCATATCTGACAAATGCAAAGTGTTAAAACCATAGAGGCCCTCCACAACTTTATATAAATGTTCATGGTTGCTCCTTTTGGAAAATGTATCCCATATAAACAATTGTAATTCTTCTCTCTGTTAGTCTCCATTAATTAGCTGTTGCTATAGAAACATTAATCTACTAAAGAGCATAAATATAAACCTTGCAGAAAGCATAATCATCAGACTGCTCTTATAGAAAATGAATAAACACCCTCTGTTCCATCAGATTCCAAAATTCATATGAATGTTTCACTCTGTCACTATATCTACAGGTTAGTCACATTCCTGAGGTCCTTGAGAATATTAATCCTGGTGCGTATCTTCCGACTGGCCTCCCAGAAGAAAGAGATGGAGAAGGTCACTAGAAGAATGGTGATTATCTACAAGATCAAGAGCCTGTCTTTCATTCACATGCTCAGACTTTGACAAACTAATCTCTGTTTAGTGTGAATGTACAATAATAATTGTAAACCTCTCAGGTATCAGAGAACAAAAGACGGTACCAAAAGGATGGATTTGATTTGGACCTTACATACGTCACAGGTTTGGGTTCTTCATTTACTTCTGTAATCCATCTATGCTTTTGTCTACAACATTGATCAGTTATGTTTTTTGCTCTTTCAGACAGAGTCATTGCTATGTCTTTCCCCTCATCTGGGAAGCAGGCTTTGTACAGGAATCCTATCAGAGTAAGTTAGATGTTAGAAAGGGAAGTTATGAAAGTAGGATATCAGATGCTAATATTGTGGTATAGAGCAGTGGTTGTCAAAGTGTGGGGCGCACCCTCTAGTGGGGAATAAAGGCATAACAGGTGGGGCGCGATAAACGACAGGATTATATATATATTTATATATTTGTGCTCTTCAATAATCTTCATTTATGATTTTCTCTATTAAAAAAAAAATTTAATACTCTTAAAGCAAAATTAATGTAAGTAAATTAAAGCAACATCAGTTAGGGTACCTAACATTTTCTCTATTATTCAGCTTGATGGTATTTGATTTGATTGATTTAGAACGTGATGTTCCAATAAATTAGAAATTTCTAAGTATTTCATTACCATTTTTTGAGGTGATGGTGGACAGATGGGGTTTAAAAATCCACCCCCATCTAAAGTGGTGAATGGCAGAAAAAAGTTTCAGAACCACTGGTATAGAGCAATCTTTTAAAAAGAATGACATTTAATCAAAGACACAGCTATACCATTTAGATAACTAACTATATATATATATATATGTTTAGGAAGTTGTCCGATTCCTCGACACTAAACATCTGGATCACTACAAAGTGTATAACCTCTGCAGTAAGTGAGTTTTTCTAATGTCCTTTGCAGATAAATTTTGACTGATGAGCAACATTAAATCGAATGATTGTTATTTCAGGTGAGAAAGGCTATGATCCCAAATTTTTCCATTATAGAGTGGAACGTGTGATGATTGATGACCATAACGTGCCGTCATTAGAGTGAGCATCCAGTCTTGTTATTTACATCTTCTCTTTCTTTGAGAAGGTACGGTGTGAGGTAATTGTTGTGTATTATGTTGTTTTAAGGGACATGCTGCGATACACAGCCAGCGTGAGGGAGTGGATGGCTGCAGACTCGCGCAACATCATCGCTATCCATTGCAAAGGGGGAAAAGGTGACGCTACAATTTGTTTGGTTTATTTCGCTTTCGCAAAACTCGCTATAATATGAGACAGTGTACTTATGTTGCACTTCATACATTGAAAAGTCGTTTCTTCTGTGGCAGGGCGTACAGGGACGATGGTCTGCACGTGGCTAATTGACAGTGATCAGTTTGAAAGTGCACAGGTATGGTACTTGTAAATGAAAAGAAATAAATCTTTTTTTGAACAGAATTTTGAAAGTGTGTCAAATTTTCGTCCGGCTTTTGTATTTGGCAGGACAGCCTAGACTACTTTGGTGAAAGGCGCACGGATAAAAGCATGAGCTCAAAATTCCAGGGTGTTGAAACTCCATCTCAGGTGAGTCGTGCCTTGCTGAACACAGTATACATACAGAGACTGTTTTCACAGTAAGATTAGTCGAAACGGCTGCCTTTTTGTACCTTTGTCTAGAGCCGGTATGTTGGATATTATGAGATCATGAAGAACAAATACAACCGGCAGCTGCCCCCAACGAAAAGCTTGAAAATCAAGAGTCTGTGCATTCACTCAGTTGCAGGTAATCATTAAATATTTATATTTCTCCATATGTAATGTATGTGTGAGGGTTTGATTTAGTCCAGATTGGTTAGTACTTCTTTTGTATTTGCTGTGCGCAGGTGTTGGAAAGGGCAATGGCAGCGATCTGAAAGTTTGCATCATAGTGAACAAAAAGCAGGTGTTCCAGTGCGTCTGTGCCAAACAGGAGAACTGTGCGGTAATAAAACCCCCTATAGGAATGACGTTCAACCCAATGCTTTGAATGTGATAGTTTTTGGTATTTTTCCCTTGTATTGTGCCAGTTTGGTGGGAATCGCATTATTATTTTTTATGTTTAAATTATATAACTCACTACATTTACCAAACTTTTCTGGATGGAGATTTTTTATCATCACAGGATACTGTTCTCTTTTGTATTTTGCATTTCAAATTGGTTAATTATACATGCTGTTCATATATTTTCCCAGCTGTTCCCTGATGCTGGAAACAATGCAGTTGTGATCAGTTTACAGAATGGCCCAGTGGTTTGTGGTGATGTGAAAGTCATGTTTGAATCGAGTGCTGTAAGTATAAGTCTTAGAATTATTATTATTATTATTTTTTTTTTATGATTTAACTATGATTTCTACTTTTGGCTGTGCCCCAGGGCCTTCCAAAGGGATATGAAGACTGTCCATTCTATTTCTGGTTCAACACATCATTTATTGAGAACTGCAGGTAGGGAATTTTCCACTTGTGAATCTAAACAAATGAGAATCCACGTTGTTTTCTTCAGTTTTTTTTTAAAGAAATTCTTTTTGGTCTCAAATCCAGGCTGTATCTTTCGAGGGACGAACTGGACAACCCCCACAAATCCAAGACCTGGGACATCTATAAAGAGGACTTTGGCGTGACCGTGTCATTCACTGACCCCTGAAAGTTAATGATCTGATGCAATCCGTAGTTTAACACTAACCCTATTCCTATACCCTACTCTAACTTGAATAGTCACTGAGCCATTTATAGGATTGAAGCCAGAATGCTGTTACTCCTTGTTCAA
This sequence comes from Silurus glanis, assembly GCA_014706435.1. Taxonomy (NCBI): domain Eukaryota; kingdom Metazoa; phylum Chordata; class Actinopteri; order Siluriformes; family Siluridae; genus Silurus; species Silurus glanis. The sequence continues at coordinate 3,178,433 of JAAIIK010000027.1, forward strand.
GAAGGGAAATGTTTAGAATATGGTACAATATTTGGCAACACAGATTTGAAGGAAACATTCACATTTTTCCAAAATGTTGCAATTTTCTTGTACACTTGACTGGCAGGATAAAAAGCTTGAATTGAACTTGTCGCTTGAGTTTTAATGTCTTATCTATTTCAGAATGAAGATCTGAAAAAAATCTAGATTCTGTTTGAGTCCACACTGTGGGCTTTTACTGAAGCAGTTAATCTTTTTTTTTTTTTTTTATTAGGTTATCTACTGCATACATGATACAATTTTACCAGACAATAAAAACTTCATATCCACTATGCAAATTATTTAACTGAAATATCGTATTACTGGATGAGGTATAGGACGGGGAAGGGGATGTTGATGTAACAAAGAAATGAAAGAAACTGAGGAAGAAAAATCCTGTTCCTAGACACTTTTCATATTGGAAAGTTTATCCAGGGCAGAAGATTAAACCCTTTAAAACCTGTATATACCAAATGTGCAAGATAATTATTAAAACTGCCTTTATTTAGCATTGTAGTCATATCAATAAAACCAAAAGGTGAATATCATCTGTGCTATACAATAAATTAAACCTGCAGGCAAATAAAAGTTATTCATTAGAACCTACAGATTACCAAATGCTTTAAGTCTCCACTAGTATATTTAAAATAGTATGATAATGCAGGAAAACGTGTTCATTCATGTCTGTAGTGTATTTTATAAAATATTTTGTTTCGGATATGATCATTTAAAATCCGACTTTTATAATGAAAATGAAGGGAGAAACTAAATATTTTGCATTAAGTATGTCACTTTAGAAACAGATTTGCATTTATTCAATTATGTTATTAAAAATCCTGCCTCTTGGATGTGGTGCTAAGGTGTTTAAATCTTTAAATCTACCCAACAACAGACAGACAGACAGTCAGTCAGAAAGAAAGAAAGAAAAAGAAATAGAAAGAGCTAGGAAAAGGGACAAAAAAAAAAAAAATCCAATTTCATATACACAAATATACTTAGATCCCATTCATACAGCTCCAATGAAGAAAGAACAATGATAGAACCTGGATTGTGGAATGTTATATTAATTTACTCCTTCATTCAACATTTACACCAGTTAAATCAACAATCAAATTTCATATCTATACATTCTAAATCAAACAACATTCTCAGTTACAGAAAAGATTTTATCTTTAATTTAATGTGCTACATTCTGGGAAATGAAGGCCATGGAGAGGTCAACTGTAACTTATACATGGCATTACAAGTTTCTTCATAACTTTTCACTGTTGCGCAATATCCAAACTGTGGACTATAAAATGTTGACACTATAGATTTGAATCAATGGTTTGACATTCTAATCAGTTGTATTAAATACAATGGAAGCAGTGATAAACGGAGGTGGTGAGGCCCAATCATATCACTCCACACCATAGTGAAACAAGTAGGAAGTCTACAAAAGGTAGATAAAGTGCAGTTTCGATAGCACAACCGATATCATCTGAGAATTTGGAATGACCAAGTCTGCATTTTAGTTCCATAATTTAATGCAATGGATTTTAAGGTCCTTTCATCGCCGCACAGCCCGGCGACTAACTACTAATATAAGCTAACCAGAAAAACATCTCTTTATCACAGTAACTACAGCATTTCATCCAAATGCATGTTGAATTTTAGCTTTATTTTGTTGTCAGTGCCAAGCCAATTAATAAAGTAATTGCAAAATTGTATGTGATTTCACACAGACTAATCTTTAGATAACAATCCCAAATTCCACACCCTGATAACATTGCTAATGGAAATTGCCATTTTTCAAAGCACAGAAATTTCCCTGGTTTCCTTGTTTACGCTAGCTGTGGAATTTGTAACTTCAACGTCATTTGGGTGATTAGCATAGAGTCTTTCTGAAAGAACGTCCTCTCGGCTTCTTGACTCCATCGATGCGATCGCACTGTTCCTGGAGGTCATAACGGCCACTGCGCAGGTAGCAGACCAGGGTGCGTTTACACACGCCCTTGCAGTATTCAGACACATGGCCTTTGTGCATAAAGTACCAGAATTGCTGAAAGACACGGTCATCTTTAAAGAAGGCTCGGATCAGAGCGTCCCAGTCAGCGGGGAAAAGAGGTGAAACCCCGTAAGATTCAGAGGCCCGGTAGAGCAATGTCCATGCTGGGTCCGGGTCAGGTTTGGGCATCCATGAAGAGTTATCTTGAAAACCATTTGCTAAGGTAAGGTTGAGGATAAAAGTCTCATGATCCAGAACTAGACGACTGCTGCCCGAGTAGTTTCCATCAATATAATATACACGGTAACCTACAAAAACAAAAAAAGCAAGATTAAAGTATACATGATATACATGAAGGGATGAGTAGCAAATGAATTATAAGTATTACTTTATTAAATATTTCACAAAAATTTCAAGTATTATTGGCCATTTTTAACTATTCCAAGGAAACAGACACATCAGACGTGCAAAGTCTATGTCTAGCCTTAAACGTCTGCTAAATTTATTTAACACTTCATAATCAGTACAGGAAACGTAGATGCATACACTCACAAAAAAACAAAAAACAAACAAACCAAAAAAACAGGCATCCAATCAATCATTTGGTCTTACCTGGATTGAGGTTAATATAAGTCGTTACACTTGGAGCAATGTAAGCCACGCCCACTGCTCGAGTCATCGTCTCTTCATCATAAAACACCTGAAATTCATCAAAGTGTGTGTGTCCAAAAAACTGCCCGGTTATTGTGCTCTCATACCTGATAAAAAGAAATGAACAAGAGTTAAAGCTTCAATTCAATTTTTGTTCTATAGCAGATTTAACAATAAAATTGTCCAGAACAGTTTTGACCACTAAACAATAAAATACAAGGATCATGCAGCAGATATATTTATAGGTCTGGGATGTCATATGGTCTACAATAATATGACCACATTTTTTAAATAAGACCGGCACTTCTTTTTTCAAAAAAGGGAACTGCAACAAGGAAGTGTGAGAATGGCTGCATCTTAAGTCATGTGCTAATGGTAGAACAGTCTTTAAATAAACATCCGGGATCAACAACCAGGTTCACAGTTAGCCAGGTTAATAATCGGTGGTTAGTAGTCAGTTCGGGACTAACCTGTTGACTATGTGATAGTAGTTCCAGCTCCAGCTGCTAAGACAGTTGCCAGGGGGGATGTGGCCAATAATATGCACCTAGCAAAAGAGAAAGCATTGGTTGTGTGTATTACAAAAGAGCCTTGTGAGACTTAGGCCAGTATTTAACTTCTACTAATACCGCTTATACTATAGTATTTCTGCTTACATTAATCTGACCATCGTTTAATTTTCTAAAACAGAAGATCGGACGGTTCTGCAGATAGCATATGTTACATTTACACTAAATTATATCATTCTAAAAGATTAGCCATTTGTATAGTAAGAAATTACACATGGGGCTTGTGTGGGGAAAACATTTTCAGTGTGGAAAGGTGTAATTTTGCATCCTCAAAAAGAGTTTCTAGTGTCAGCGGTTAGTAACAGTTAAAGCCGTTACGTTCACTAGCTTCAACACAGTAGGGAGAAGCAAGGAAGTGTTTATGGCTGGGCTCATGCTCTTGCTCTTTCACTCTCTTTAAATTGTTGTGTTGCAAAATTTCTGTTTTATTATGTATGATTCATGGATGGTCTGGAATCAAAACATTTTCAAAATACTGCCTTGAACTTCAAGGCACTGGCAAATTACAGTCAGGAAATAAGCATAGAAGGTCAAACCCCCCCCCCCCCCCCCACCCACCCAAAAAAAAAACAAAAAAAAAATGAAAAAAAACAAAAAAACCCGTCACACACGCCTC
>JAAIIK010000027.1:3184788-3195543 GCA_014706435.1 Silurus glanis
TAGCTCTGTGGTGTGTGATGTAGCTCTGTGGTGTGTGATGTAGCTCTATGTTGAGCGATGTAGCTCTATGTTGAGCGATGTAGCTCTATGTTGAGCGATGTAGCACCAGGGTCCTTGGAGAAACATTGTCTCATTTCACGGTGTATTACGTCAGCTATATATGGTTGAAATAATAAAAGCTTATTGACTTGACTGGCATGGCACAAGCAGTTAGAGCAGCGTATGTGATTAATTCTTTTTACTTCTGGTCCCAATTATAAACCTTAAATCACTTACATCTGTGATGCATTCAAATAATAATAATAATAATTAACATATTTAATTTAATGTTCTTAAAAGGTGTTTAAAATATCTGTGGTTTTGCTTTAAACATATACATGTATGGCACTTGGCAGACACCTCTATCAAAATCAACAATTATCTCATACACTGCTACTGAGCAGCTGGGGGTTAAGAAGTATTGCTCAGGTTTATGGTGCCAGGAAATGAATCTCAACCTTCTGAGTTCAATGAACAACCATAACCCCATACCCATAGGGTAGTTATAGAAACAAAAAACAGCCTGCTTACCAAAAGAGCAATGTCCACCACAGTGAAGAGAGTTTTGCACACCGCACAGCTGATATTGCGCCAGCCGAAGTGCACTTTAAATCGATCCAGCGTGTTTGCACCCACCATGGCCAGGTCAGCCATGTCCACATGATCGTGAGAAGGATAAGAAGATCCAAGAGAGGTCAGAAACCAGACCACCGCTCCGGTCAAACATATGATCTTCATCCTGATCGCTGAGAAGCTGCAGCTACACCAGTGAGTGGGTCAAATTCCCAGTGTTCCTCTCATTAAACTCCTGATCTGTCACCCCGAGGTGTTCAATCCCCCAAGTGTAGAATTCAAGGAGTTTATCAGTACAGACTTCTCACTTTTTTTAGGAACTGACTTGCCCAAGTTCAGACAGGAAGTCAGGTCTAATAACGCACTGTTTTTCAGATGTTTCACGCCACTGACACGAGTAGCGAATAAATTGTTGAAGTAGAACAAAAACGCCCACCACGGCTTTCTCGTATGTTCTGCCTCCTGACAACTGCCCATAATATTACGCACTAATGCTTAAGTATCCATTGAGTCAGCTGACTGATCACATGATCTGCCTGAAACCGGCACTTTGAAGTTAACCCTTTGAAGACCAAGCTCTCGCGCTCTCGCTCGTTTTATTATGACGTATAACTGCGTATCTTCTTCGTCATACACACTTTTCAAGCTGTCACATGGTCATTGAAGACCCTCTGTCCTCATAACTACAGATAAAGATTTACATTACATTTATGACATCTCTGTGTATGTATTTTTTTTGAGTGTGTGTGTGTTTGTAAAATATTTTCGGTCACTATACAATTCTTGCCTATTATTTTAATGTTACATGGAATAAATATCATTCAGGGGGAAGGGATTTGTGAATTATAGGCGCCTTATCCCTCAACCGAATATTAGACAATATTTGGTGCATGTCAAGTCAAGTCAAGTTTATTTCTATAGCGCTTTTCACAACAGACATTGTCTCAAAGCAGCTTTATAGAAATTAACAGTTAAGGTGAAATGGTGTGTATTTATCCCTGATGAGCAGCCATGGCGACTGTGGCAAGGAAAAACTCCCTTAGATGTTATGAGGAAGAAACCTTGAGAGGAACCAGACTCAAAAGGGGAACCCATCCTCATTTGGGTGACATCAAGAGTGTGATCATAGTCTTTAAGCAATACAGAACACTGGAGAATGAGAACTAACATGCACTGGAATGTAATATTATAAGAAATGTTTATTCTACAGTCTTATACAGTCATTATGGTTATAAAACTAGGAGCTACTAAGCAACTCATAAAATAGCTCAACATTTACGATCATCACAGATCCAACACCAGCTTCTCCATGCCAGAGCCTTTAAATGCTCCAGGAGGTCCAATGTCAAAACTCCACATGAAGTGGGATCCAATTGGCACTGGTACGTCTCTAGATGTTTCAGAATGTTTGCAGATTCAGCATCTACTTCTTTAAAGGTCCATAATCTTAATGAGGGGGGGTCGTGACTGGGGCTGGAGCAACCTCAGGATGCCTCGGGCATGTCTATTTAGTACAAATCATCCCTCACTTCCCTTGTCTTTTTTCTGCCCCTAAAGGGGTGCTACAAAGAAAATTGTATAAAAGAAAAAACTCAGCACTAATCACAAGACATGTGTGTCCAGTTTTATCACATCAGCTTCTTGGAAGCACACAATGGTATGTCTTTGGATGCAGTAGCAGTACATTTTCCCTTCATGTAACCTTGTAAGTAGCAAACCTGTTCCAGCATGAAATGCCCCTTTGCAAGCTCCATGAAGATTTGGTTTACATGTTGGAATGGAATATATTGTGTGGCTTGCTGTAGAGCAGGGGTGCACACTTTTCCAACATGCGAGCTGCATATAAAATGACCATGTCAAAATGATCAAACTATTTACTAACTACCGGTAGATCGTGATTGACGTATTGTGCACCCCTGCTGTAGAGCTTTGACCTCAAGAGTGGAGATTATTATAACAGCAATATATCATATTGACAAAATCTTCAACTTTGTTGCTATGACACGTGTAATTTATTTTAGGTGCATCCCACTTCCCTGGATTGTCTTTGAGTTGTTTCTATGCTTTCACTAGTGTGATGTCCATCTGTGGCAAATTTTGTTGATGGGTAACGATTTGAAACGGTACACACCAATCTATATACTTTAGGGCCTAACAGCTGGAAATGTATATCAAAGCAAAAAACGAGCGGAGGTCAAATAGAGTTCAAATAGAGTCTAGAGTTCAGAGATAGGATTATAATTGTAGCAAAGCACAAATGTGGGTATGGCTACAAAGATTCTGATGCACTGAAGGTTCCCAAAAGCACATTGGCCTCCTTGATTGTTCAAGGAAAGATGTTTGGAACATCCAGTATTCTTATGCTCTGTCTATTTGAGTCTAATGACCAAAAGTCTGACCAAAAACAAAAGAAATGATAGCATGTGTACCTAAACCAAATGTAAAGAGCAAAATGAAGCCTACAGTTAGTAATTCTATAGTGCATCTAAACTGTAGGCTGATGTTATGTATCAGTAAATGGCTACAAAGTGTACAACGCTGTATTTTATACAATGATCAGGCATAAAATTATGACATTATAACATTATGACCGGTGAAGTGAATAACACTGATTATCTCTTCATCATGGCACCTGTTAGTGGGTGGGATTTATTAAGCAGCAAGTAAACATTTTGTCCTCAAATTTGATATGTTGGAAGCAGGAAAAATGGGCAAACGTAAGTGAGCGTTTGAGCGAGTTTGACGAGGGCCAAATTGAGACGGCTAGACGACTGGGTCAGAGCATCTCCAAAACTGCAGCTCATGTGGGATGTTCCCGGTCTGCAGTGGTCAGTATCTATCAAACATGGTCCAAGGAAGGAACAGTGGTGAACCAGCTACAGGGTCATGAGCAACCAAGGCTCACTGATGCAACACCCGAGCTCCTGTAGCTCAAATTGCTGTAGAAGTTAATGCAGTTATTGCTCAACTGGTCAGGACTGTTTTGGCAGCAAAAAGGGGGACCAACACAATATTAGGCAGATGGTCATAATGTAATGCCTCCTTGGTGTATACTAAGTATGTGGGGAAAAAATGCAGACAAAAAAGTCAAACATGGTATTAAATTGTGGTTGTATTTCAGGCCACCATAAATAACAGATGATATTTTTCTGTAATAAACCAGATGAACTCTCAGGCTGTTAATCAGTACAACCCACATTTTAAACATCTTGCCATTTTTTTTTCTCAAACAAAACACAAAGGCAAACATAAAACCACTAAACATAAAACCAAACATAAAACCACTAAAATCAGCCACAGCAGTAGCATGAGCAACAAATTATTTTGTAATTGAAAATTATGAAAATAAAATGTGTACAGGTACACATATTAGAAAGCTGCTAATCCCTGAGGCAGAAAAACAATCAGCAAGCTGATATTCACCCACAATTCTGTTGACCTTCCTTCATTTCAGACCTACACAGTATGTAACACTAATTGGATAAAAGCTTTAACTAAAAATTTTGCACTTTAATGACCTTCGGGTGACAAATAAAAAATAAAAAAACTAGTTTGAGTTTCAGTGTAATAGCCTGAAGTACAGTTCCCGAGACTTGTAGAAGGTGTTCATGCATCTTGTGGTGATTCAACCTTAGTAAGATGCACGTTGTTAATTTTCCTTCAATATTTACTATAGTGCAGTTGGGTAGCTGAAAATAAAAAATAAAAAAAATGCTATTTCGCAAGAATTTTCATAAATGGGTGCATGTGCAACACTGTTTCGACTATTGCATTTCATAGCAAAAGCTGTTTCATCATTCGACCGCTAGGGGGCGCCACTCCTCTGCAACTCTTCTATAAATGCTGTAGGAAGAAGAAGCACAAGTTAAGCTTTTATTGTTCATTGAGAAGTCAAGGCAAATCAAATCAAATCTATTTATATTGTAATTATTGCCATCCTAACAGCCAATAATCAAATAAATATACTTTTAGATGAAGAAATTCTTACCTGCAATAATTTCATCCTTAACCTTCTGCAGTTCATTGCGTACCTCCTCCAGGATTTCCTGTAACAGCATAATCAATTTATGAAAAATACAGTAACATGGTGCCTCATCTAATCTATTATATTAGCAATGGTTTATCATCTTACCTGCTTAAATTTCTCCATATCAATGCCCTCTTTGGCAGCTGTGTCACTCACGTTACTGCCTGGCCTTTGTCTGGTTGGAGAAGTAAATGAATGCAAGATGAACCAGTCATATAATAGGTGGAATTTACCATATTTCATATGCTATTGCAAAACGTGACTCAGCACACAAAGGAATATAATTAAGCTTGTTTTTCTTTTTTGTTTTTTTAACCAAAACCAATTTCTAGTGTATAAAGAAAATTTGAAAGCATGTTGAGCATAAAGTTTTCCCAATGGCCTCTGTTTTATGCATAGTAATTCATATATGGGATTCCCAGGTGTGCTCAGACAATAACATAAAAACGCCAGTTTGAATAACTTGTTTGCTTTGTCTACTGGCCATTAGATTTAACAGTGCTATCACACACATAGACTTAAAACAGAAACATGTCTGTGTTATTATGGTACAGAAAGAATTGGTGAAAAGAAAATGAAAGTGATAATTTAGCTTGATGACACAAATGCACCACTTTATCTAAACCACACACAGAGGTCGAGAGCTGAGAACTGCAGTAGTAAGAGAACCTGTTTATTGGAGTTGATGCTGGAGCCGAGCTTTTATCCAGACCCTTGGAGCCAGAATTACTTCTATATTAGATAAAGAACACAATTTTCATTCATTTTATACATACACACACACACACACACACAAAAATCTGTAACCATCCTTGTTCTTACTTTCTTTGCTCTTCTACAATCTACATTATCTTACTGTAAGTATTTCTGGATTACTTAATACACTGCTGTAAAACTGAGGAACAGAATGAAAAAGATGCAGACTTTACCGTGGGAGGGTGCCAGACTTCTCCCAAGGCTTGCAAACTACAATGGGGGGGGGGGGGGAAACCCGAGCAATTACAAAAATGATAGTAAAGTGAAAAAAACTGGTAGAAGATTTCGAAACTGCTTACCACTCTGACTTTCTGATTTGTTCTCTGAGGAGGCTGAATTGTCCTGTCAGCAAGAGCAAAAAAGCTGATTTTCAGCACAGCATTGTGTACAATAAAACTAAAATAGTCTCAATGCACATGCACTGTGTGTTGAAACCATTCCAGGTTATTTATACGAAAAAGGAAAACTTACATTGTTCTCTTCCTTTTTCACCACCGGGGTATCTGTAACTTTGCGCCTGAAAAAGAAGAATAGTTTTCTCAGGTTACAACAATATAAAGATTTTTTCATTAGCCAAAATACCCATAAGTAAGATGTAATTGTATATAATATTTAATTGTACATAAGCTGTAATCCACCAACAGTCAAATGTAAATCTGTTGAAAGGTGCTGATCTGATTCTGTATTGATTGAGGATCAGAGTAACATGTTAAAGAACACCTCTTGAGCACACACTTACTCAACAGCTCATGCACATTTTCACTGCTATAGTCTTAATATTTATTTGCTGTACATTTACCCATTTATATATTATATGCTGTACATATATTTGGACATTTATCTGCAAATGGTTCCACTGTATGTATGTATGTATGTATGTATGTATGTATGTATCTATCTATCTATCTATCTATCTATCTATCTATCTATCTATCTATCCGTCTATTTATCCGTCTGTCTGTCTGTCTGTCCAGGCCCCTTTTTAAAAAAGTAATATCAATACCCAATAATGAGTTTGGTGTATACAAACCTTCTTGCGAGAAGTGCACTCATCTCACCCATCAACCCTGCGCCTCCTCCTCCGCCTCCTCCTCCTCCACCTCCTCCAGAGCTCTGGCTGCTCTCTTTTGGTGCTGGAGCAGCAGAACCACTCTCATCCTACATGCCCAAGGGAGAGCCATCCATTAGCTCCATTTACAACATATTGAATTCCAATAATTTCATGTTAACCTATTTTTACTACACTCCATATCATTATTGCTACACATTTATCTCCCTTACATTAGCCCTGTTGCAACATGCTGCATACGCTTTGATATTCTAGTGACTCTTCTTCTCAACTCAGTTAAACAAGAGAAGACAGATGACTGGTTCAAGAGCACTGGTTTACAATCATGGTGAGCGGAACAGCATCTCGGAAACCTTGCGGCAGATCACTTTGTGTTCCACTCCTGGAGTTGAACATTATATATACAGTAGATCAGACTCAGCAATTCTACACAGATGAGATTGGAAAGAGACCAAATGACATTTTCCCTATTATGATGTTAACAGTAGCCAAAGATCTTGACCTTTTGCATGAATGTGGGCACATGGTTAGATGGTTGGATAATTGTATGAGAAAGCAAATACAGGTGTTCCAATAGGCCAATGAGTGGATACATCAATCAGCCATAACTTTATGGCCACTGATCAGGCATAACATCATGACCACCTGCCTAATATTGTGTTGGTCCTCCTTTTTCTGCCAAAACAGTCCTGATCCATTGAAAATGAACAACATTTACTTCTTCAACAATTTGAGCTACAGTAGCTCATCTGTTGGGTTGGACCACACGGGCCAGCCTTCGCGTTCCATCATCAATGCATCAATGAGCCTTGGCCACCCATGACCCTGCTGCTGGTTCAACACTGTTCCATCCTTGGACTACTTTTGATAGATTCTGACTACTGCAAACCAGGAACAACGAACAAGAGCTGCAGTTTTGGTGATGCTCTGAACCAGTTGTCTAGCCATCACAATTTGGCCCTTGTCAAACTCGCTCAAATCCTTTCGCCATTTTTTTTTATCTTTTCCTGCTTCTAACACATCAACTTTGAAGACAAAATGTTTACTTGCTGCCTAATATATCCCACCTGCTAACAGGTGCCATGATGAAGAGATAACTGGTGTTAGTCATGTCACCGATCAAAATGTTAAAATGTGATAATGTCTTGCCTGATTGGTATATATGGATGTTTTATACTCACACACATTAATGCTATAAATATACAAATAACAATCCATATATTTACCTTTGACACTTTGCGGAGTTTAGCCCCAGCGAGAGCTGATGCTAGTCCTCCAGCTCCACCAAAGCCACCTCCTCCTCCTCCGCCTCCTCCTCCTGAAGGTGGTGGTGGTGGGGCAGGTGGAGCACCACCTGATGGTGGAGGTGGGGGAGCTGGGGGAGGACCAGGTGGAGGTGGAACTCCAGGTGGAAGACCACCTGCAGGTGGAGCTGGAGGAGGAGCAGGAGGTGCAGGTGGTGGAGCTGCTGCCTGTCTCTGTCTCTCCTGTTCCTGTCTCTCTGCCTCCAGTCTCTCTCGCTCCTGCTGCTCCTGAAGTAGCCTGAAAAATGCAAAGGCTGTGTTCAGGTATGACTGAGCAGGAACTATTCAAATGTTTAATATTATTATGTATTCGAAAGCAAAAGACCATATGTCCTACTATTAGTCAAATAGACTGTCGTTTAAAACACACATAATCCTGAATTATAGCTATATAACTCTTGGGATGTTCAACATCGGAAAGGGGGTTAGGAAATACATATAATTTACAGAATAGTTTATTTTTCAGATTGTAATAATTGGATGTTTAAATGTTAAATCAAGTAAAAGCATAAATAAAAATTGTAAATCCTGTTCAGACAAAAACGTTTAAATACACAATCTGAATTTAAACATCTATTTAGTCCCAATAGTCCCACACTCTTTTTTGGAAGATGTTCCACTAGATTTCGGAGTGTGCTTGTGGACATTTGTGTTCATCAGCCACAAGGGTGTTACGAAAGGCAGGTACTGATGTAGGTGAGGAGGCCTGGGGTGCAGTCAACATTCCAATCATACCAAAGGGGTTCAGTAGGGATAGCAGATCTTCATGGAGCTTGCTTTGTGCACAGGGGCATTGCCATGCTAGAACAGGTTTGAGTTTTCCAAGTTCAAACCAAGTTCAAGTGAACACAAAATTTTATTGTACCGCATCCAAAGACATCCTATACAATTGTGTGCCTCCAGGTTTGTGTTGTACTTTTGTCCACATAGTGTATGTAGTGTATGTATGTAAGAATCCAGAGAGTAAATACAGTTTAATTCATTTAGAAAAGAGCTTGAATAAAGTGATGCCATGCAGATATTTAATGCATTTCTAGCCAAGCCAACCAAGTGCATAAACAGATATGTCAATACTGAGCGATTGTGTAATAGTGAGTCAGAAATGCAGTTTCCTGTAAAGTGCTGTGCTAAGTCACTGTGTGTGGTGATAGCGGTGTTGAGTCGACTCTATTGTGCAGGCTGAGCTGGTGAGTGAGTACCTCTGCTGCTCTTCAACACTTGGTCCATTCGGTGGAGGCCGAGCGGGAGCTGCACCATTGAAACAAACAGTTTATGAAAAAAAATCCCTCAACACACTTAACTGACAAACATTGCTCAATAACAACCAGACAGCTTTCGAGTAAATTGTAGATTGACAATGACAATGTCTGTAATAATGTGTCTGAAACTCGTCTTACCGTTGAGCATATCTAGTACTTGCATCATGCAGCTAGCAAACTGTGTAGCTTCTTCCTTACTGTTGAAATTTAGGCCCCAGACCTGCCGAGTATCTCGCCACTGGTGGAAATTTGCAGTAGCCTGATTGTACTTTATACCTTTCACAAGTGGGCAGTTAATGACCACCTTAAAAATAAAAGAAATGTAGCAAGTCAAATATTAACATTCCTGTAAATGTTATAGCATATCAATAATTATGTTCACATAAGTGCACAGCAAATTGCATTGGTGAATAATGAGAGTCTCACATTTACATTTCCACAGTTCTGGCAGACACCATTAGAATGACTTACAATTTACAACAACTTACTCATACAACTAAGCAGTTGGGGGTTAAGGGTCTTGCTCAGGGACCCAACAGTGGCAGCTTGGTAGTATTAAGATGTGACCTTTTTATAAGTATAATATCTTAATTACTGAGTTATCACACATTTCACATGCACTGCTTTAACTAGGATTAAGATTGACAAAAAAAAAATCATTAGTACATACACTATATTTCCATATTTTGGTCACCTGACCTTTCCTGCTATATGTGGCTCTTTTCCAAACTGTTACCACAAAGCTGAATGCGCTAATTTGATATAATAAAATTTTGCATTTACTTGAACTTGGAAACCCAAACCTGTTCCAGCATGGCAATGCCACTGTGCAAAAAGTGAACTACTTGAAAATATGTTTTACATGCTTCGGAAAGGCATATCTTGAGTGGCCTGCTATAGAGCTCTGATTTTATCCCTACTGAACACCTTTGTGATGAATTGGAACACTGACTTCACAACAGGTTTCCTCACCTACATCTGTACCTGCCTTTCGTAACACTCTTGTGGCTGATGAACACAAATATTCATAAGCACACTCCAAAATCTATTGGAACACCTTCCCAGAAGAGTGGACTGAATTATAAGAGCAAACTGGGACTAAATGAGAAATGCAAATACCGTACATATCGTACTGATGACCAGGTGACCCAATACTTTTGGAAATATAGTGTATTATGCTGCTCACATTATTCTGTGAGAAGAACCCATCTCACAGAAGTTATTTCATGGTTGCTCCATTATTCAGTGTCTATGATCGGTGCTCTGGTAAATTTGAGAAAAATTAGAAACCAAATATTCACCCTACATGTTTTCCTGGTCCTATAAGTACAGGAAATATGTACTTATTCTTGTCATTAAGCTTCATTAAGTCATATTTGCCTCGATTTAACTGGGTGCAGAATCTCTAGAACTTTCGAGATTTCTCTTCCAAACAAACTGATTTTTGTTTATAGAACTGCAGATGCATACATGCAGCACCAGCATAATTTGCTCATTGAATAGAGTGCTAAACAGGATCCAAAATAAATGACTGATTAAATCTCTTATTGGTGGCAGTGTGATTCACAGAACTTACACGCAGACACAGGAAGTGTAATGTAGACAGCAAACTGTGAGACTGAAAAAGACCAAACCACCAACTGGGGACAAAACAGCAACCTACTTTGCTATTTACCACACACACACACACACACACACACACACACACACACACACACACACATACAT
>JAAIIK010000027.1:3204529-3223062 GCA_014706435.1 Silurus glanis
ACACACACACACACACACACACACACACACACAGACAAACACACAGGTGTGTCTGCTGCCGTGGCCTCCCTCCAGAGGTATGGAAATGAGTACTGAGATTTGCGCTTTCTAACCGCTGAATAGGATGGGGGGGGTGGGAGGATGGATAGAAGAAACATACACAGGAGGATTACAGTGAAGACCGAGGCACAGATCAGCTGTGATCACAGTGTCTGTGTGATGAGGTGAGGAGTTGCAAGGTTTACGGTGATGTGTTAGAGTGGACGGAGTTTGAGTCAGAGTTCAAGTTAAATCAGAATTTGGGTTTTGATACTGTAAGCAAAGAGACATAAGCAGTTAGATTAGGTCAAAAGGAGTCTCAAAGAACATCAAGGATGCCACGGTCATTTCTGGTGAGGAGGAAGCGGGAAACTGGTGAGGTATTACCATGGGAAGATGATCAAAACTCATCCTGGATTGATCACATCAGCGCAGGTAATGCAATAGTTTCTAGAGGACCACAGAAATAACCTCTCTAATTTCTTTTTTTATTAAAAATGTATTAAATATAATAAAGGAAACAGCATGTGAGATTTTTGTAGTGCAGTTTTGAAAGACCTGAATTTCTGCACAGTTTTTAGTAAAAAATTTTAATGACTGTCATCCCACAAAACTTTTGGACAGCTCGCACTGGAATCAGATTACCGATTAGATTACAAGAAAACAGTCTGTTATTCCTAATTTAACAAAAAATTTAAATAAATGTTATTAAATTAATCCACTATTCCCTCGTCGCATGGCCTACATTTTTTTTTATTTGCATATTCCATTCTGCGTTTTAGAGCTTTACAATTTTTCAATTATCTCAAACATTTTTAACATGTATTTATGAACATAACTTAAAAAACATGATGTATCAGGGAGTCTTCTAAGTGCAGCGTCTGAACAATTTGTCTGTCTTATTGATTCTAATATCCATGAAATCCATTTTTTAGTATAAGAAAATCTTTAAGCCGTCATTAGGAATAGACAGAGTATCTCAGATTCTTTCTGACCTGACGGCAGGTCCTGATTTACATTCCTCACTTGTGTAACTGGATACCTTTTCTCTTAGAGTCACTAAATCTACTACAGTAAATAATATATTCAGTTATCAGTTAATGAATTTATGCTTTCAAAAATCAATGATTAAAATGTTTAATTGGTTAAAATGTGAGTTTTGTTTTTTATTCCGATTGTTACAGCAGTAGCAGTAAAGGCACCTGCCGATGTCAGCCTACAGTCAGTGCCGACACTCAGCAACGTTTCGCCTGGGCCGATAAACACATCCAGCAGTGCTGATCTAGAGTCAGTATACGCGTCCAGCAGTAATGA
The DNA here is from genome assembly GCA_014706435.1 of Silurus glanis. Classification (NCBI taxonomy): domain Eukaryota; kingdom Metazoa; phylum Chordata; class Actinopteri; order Siluriformes; family Siluridae; genus Silurus; species Silurus glanis. Next base: position 3,205,883 of record JAAIIK010000027.1, read on the forward strand.
ATCAGAAACAACGAGTCCTGAAGACTGCCACTCTCAGCAGCCTTCTCAGAGTCTCTTTCAGACAATTTCTCCCTTGGATCCAGGCTCAGCCATCCGAGCCAAGGTAACTTAGGGGTTAAAAAGCAGTTATATTTTATTTTATACATTTTTATTTTTAGTTTCTTACAATAAAGTAACTTATTATATATTACATAATACAAATAGTATATATTATATATAATAAAATGTATTTAATATATATATATATATATATATATATATATATATATATATATATATATATATATTTTAGAAAACTCTTATAATACATGTATTACACTGACCAGGCATAACATTATAACATTATACATTGTGATGGGTGAAGTGAGTAACACTGATTATCTGTTCATAATGGCATGTGTTAGGGGGTGGGATATATTAGGCAGCACGTCCTCAAAGTTGATGTGTTTGAAGCAAGAAAAATGGGCAAGCATGAGTATTTGAGCGAGTTTTACAAGTGCCAATTTGAAAAATGGAAAAAGAAATGGCTAGACAACTGTGTCATGTCTGGACAGTTTATGTAATAGAAATGTATGTAATTTTAAAATATAATACATGTAATATAAATATACCCACTGTTTAACACTTTGTGTTCAGAGGATCCTAGCACACAAATACGTATTGTACATTTTATCCAAAATTCTGAATAAATTTTACACCAAAAACCGATATGTCTTTCTTCAAGCGTCAACACCTTTACCCTGTCTTATCCACAGGTTGCTGCCTCCAGCTCGGGAGACTTCCAGTGTCCTGTTTGCCATAAAATCTTCCCACTCCAGCGCATGTTGACGAGACACCTAAAGTGCCACAGCCTTATCAAGAGGCACCCCTGCAGATACTGCGGCAAAGGCTTTAACGACACCTTTGACCTGAAGAGGCACATGCGCACGCACACAGGTGACGACACCCCACACACGCATCTTTTGCAGAGATCTGTTGCTGCTAGGAGCCCTCCGTTTCTCACCCACACACCCCTGTGTGCAGGTATCCGACCATACAGGTGTGAGCTGTGTGAGAAGGCTTTCACCCAGCGCTGCTCGCTGGAGTCTCACCTGCGCAAGATCCATGGCGTGAGGCAGCAGTACGCGTACAGGCAACGCCGCTCCAAGATCTTCGTGTGTGAGGACTGCGGCTTCACTTCCAGCCGGCCCGACGAGTACTTTATGCACGTGCGTCAGAGGCACCCGGAAAGTCCAGCACTGCGCAGATACTACCGCAAGCACATGCAGGAGACGCCCTCTCAGACCCGCATCTCGCCCTTCATGCTCTACCCAACCACAGCATTTTACATGTGAAGCTCAACACACTGTTTCTCTCGACCTCTTCACCCATTGCATACATGAAAACACAACCAGGCAGCTTCATGTACTGTGGGTCCATTAGCATGATTTTATGCAAATATGCCAGAGATGGCAAAAGTACACACATTCTTCACTCAAGTAGAAGTACAGATACTAATGTTTTAAAAGTATGTGGTAACTGGACCTCATGCTCGTAACTGGACCTCACTTAATATATAATACAAAAGAATTTCAAATTTTATTATCTAATGAATGTGTCCAGTCTTAACAACCACCACAGAGAACACAAGCAGACAAAAAATGATGATGATCAGGTGATCAGGAATGTCTCTGTTCTCAGTCGTTTACATCGCTGACTCTGTCTGTCTCATCCAAGTTAACCCTGGACTTCTTGTTGCCTTGTTATTTTCGTAAGCTTGCCTACATTACATCTGTGGTGCCACTAAATGATACACAAATGGTCGGTTGAAAAAGCCGCGTAATGACAATAGAAATAGGTTGATGGCCTAAAAATGGTGAACAATGCTAGGAAAAAATATGTTTCATGTCACCAGATAGATTAAAACTAAAGTAAAGAGTTTCGAAAAAGTTAGAAGTAGAAAGTACAGATATTTGTGTAAAAAAATGCAATGAGTGAAAGTAAAAAGTTATGATTATATGATATAAAATAAATAGTGAAGTAAAGTATTGATACCTGAAAAAAATCTACGTAAGCACAGTACTTTCCATCTCTGAAATACGCAATATGGCCAAAGGTTTGTGGACACCTGATCATCACACTGATATGTGCTTGTTGAACAGCCTATTTCAGATGTTTCTATGTGCCATTTCAACAACCACAACATTTCTGGAGAGTTTTTCCACTAGATTTTGAAGCATATCTGTGGGGATTTGTGCTCCTTCAGACACTTTAAAATAAGAAAAATTCAATTCAATTGTAAAACAGAATTGTTTACAGTTGATGTGATGATCAGGTGTCCACGAACCTTTGGCCATATATAGAAGTCTGCTGCTTTATTTTATTATTTGTAACAGTTTTTCCTGTTTAAAATCATTTTATTCTCATACTTTGGAAATGTCATGTTGTCCAAACCTGTACAGTTAAAATAATCTCTGCCTTGATGAATATTTTTGATATGTGTTAATAATATTCGTGTTTTAATAAAAATTCTTCTTGGGAAATTTTAGGATCCAAAATCCAATATTGTACATGAAAAAAACACAAAACCTTCCTTCTCTTAAAACAGTGCATAAGAACAGTGAAATTAACAGAAGTAAACTCAGACGAAAACTTTTATTTAACTGTTATTCATCATTAACACCTTAAAAAAAAAGATATAATGATGTCTTTGCCACACCATAAACAGCTATATTTCACTCAAGCAATTTATGGACAATTCATATTTAGTAGTCCTGTAATAAATATTGTAATAGCTAACATTTATAGCATTTAATTATGCAATAGATTTAATACTTCCTTTGTACAAAAGATAATAAAGACTTTTAAGTACACAGTGCATTTCAACAGCACACCTGGGATTCAGTGGTCTTCCTCTATGTCCTCTCCTGTTTTTTCTTTAACTATACCTAAGCTACTGTAAATGTGTAGGTGTCATTGCCTGATACGCACAAACACTGTAATGCATCAGATAGTACTTGTATAAATGATGTTACAGAAGCTTAATTGTGTTTCGAATGAGTATCATACAAATTGAAAGACCGTATACCCATTTTTCATTGACAAGTGCAATCAAGTGCCAGTTGGCCTGAAACCGAAAATCAATGAAAAATCGAGTGGCTGTGTGAAGTAAACAGGAACAAACAAATCTTGTTACCAGTTACTGAATGAACCCCAGTTGCACATACAGTACTCCTGAACTGTGTTTACAACAGGGTGGATCCCAGCAGTATAGAGAGTTTGACAGACAGGACTATACAAGCTGACTGAGAAGGTCATATAATCATGCTGGACCCACACAGAGAACTCGACATCACCTCTTCACACAGAGTTGCTCAGGAGAGCTCAGAACTGCAGTAGCGTTTCCACATCTGGAGTTCTCTGCTTTCTGCACACACTAGCAGGTACGACTCAGTCTTCATCTGTGGCCAACGCACCTGAGAGGCAGAGAGGCAAAGAGATGCTTGTCAGTGGCAGATGTATTTAATATATACATATACACCAACCAGGCATAACATTATGACCATCAATAAAGCATAAGATAATAACCACCTGCCTAATATTGTGTTGGACCCCATTTTGCTGCCAATACAGTCCTGACCCTTCGAGCATTAACAGCATTTACTTCTTCAGCAGTTTGAGCTACAGAAGCTCGTCTGTTGGATCAGACCACATGGGTCAGCCTTCGCTTACCATGTGAACACTAGTTCACCACTGTTCCTTTCTTGGACTACTTTTGATTAATACTGACCACTGCAGACTGACACCAAGAGCTGCAGTTTTCATGCTTGACCATTTTTTCTGCTTTTAACACATCAACTTTGAGGACAAAATGTTCACTTGCTGCTTAATATATACAACCCACTAACAGCTTATTCACATCACTGGTCATCATAATGTTATAATGTCATAATGTTATGCCTAATCTATATATACATATATATATAAGGCATAGCGCCACCTAAACAGTTTCACTGATGAGCTTTTGATATCATCACTATCTATTAGTGGTCACTCTGCAAAGGCAAAGTGCAGATGTACTATGAGATGTTTCTACACTCACCCTGTGGAAGAGCAGCAGGTGGCGCAGCAGAGGCATCACTAGCGGGTAATGGCAAACAGGGGGCACTGCTGAGCTCTGCAAACATTGGGTCATCAGTTCAGGCATACAAGAGTAATAATACAGTACAACATTGCGAAGCACGTTGAGCACAGAACACATGGATAAGACTTGCTTTAATCTCTCTTTATATACTTAATATACAAGTTGCCACTAAAATTGTAATTAAAATAAACCGCTTTGTATGTAAAAAAGAAAAATACATAACTTTTATATTTTTGCCCTCATAATTATATAAGTATCTATGAATATATATGCATATACATTGGAAACATCCTGTTTCCTCTACCACAGTTCTGTTTTTATATACTATTAACTATAGCAGTGTTGCGCATTCTATGGCCCGTGGGCCACATTCTGGCCATTTGGCTTCTTAAAAGGGCCCTTCAAGTATTTACAAAAGTGTATTAAAGACCACATTTATTTTTGCCTTTTCCACCTGCAATACCCTTTATTTCACTCCAAGTGTTAACAAATGTAGCCAAGTCTATTGTCTCTACTCACAGATATTCATTCTTTCTACTTTAACAATACATGGACCCATGAAGAGAAAAGCCGACATTAAGTACCTAGTTTTCAATAAGTTCTTTAATAAATATTTTTTTTACTAAAGTTTAATCAAAGGTCGTACATCTTATTTGTCAAGAATACAATATCAGCTGCCACTTTTTCACCAAGCATGCTAACTGTGCTAGCAACTCAATGCAACAAAGGGTGACTATTGCTTAGAAGTTAGCAGCAAAACACACAGCAGAATATTTTTATTTTCTAATTTCTTTTACTAATTAGGTGCCAATCACTAAGGCAAGTTATTCACTGCCATTCAGATTAGCGCAGGCCAGAAAGCCGTCTCCAACGGGGAGATTATGAAAGAAAACATGGTAGAGACAGCAAGTCTCTTGTGTCCAAATAGCAATCTTCCATGACTTGCCAAAAAAGGGTGACCAGCAACACTGTATACTGCAATAAATGCTTTCTTTGCTTTTTAGGTAATGGGGCATGTAATTTACATTACTTTACCCCTTCACATCTCTGCTACTTGCCCGTGCCATCTGTCAAATTTTAAAACCCAGTGTGGCCCTTAAGTCAGAAAATTGTCACAATTGGCAGCAGACACAAAATCCAGAAAATTATTTATTATTTATAAAATTGAGTAAACCAAGTTATTGATTTGCAAAAGACTGCTTGCTGCTGTACAGCTGGTCTGCATGTACTGTATAATTAGCGCAGAATTAGCTGGCGAGTTTACAGCAATATCAGCTTGTTTTTATTACGAGACACTGTTATCAAAATCTTAATTAGCACTGTCATTCTCTCAGCAATTTATTTGATACTAGTCAATGTGTTCTTGTTTATTAAAAAGTTAGCTAGCTGACTATCATAGCACACCAGGTCTGTGACTTAAAGTCAACACAACAGACTGAGCTCATATGTAAAAGTGCCTGCAGTAGTTTTTGACAGAATTTATTTTAAATCTCTGAATTAAATCTATTTTAAATGGAAAGGAATGACCCAAAACCAAACCAAACTACCATAACAAATGTAGTCAGTCTTCCAAGATGAGTGAGTCATTTACAAAATCATGCTTATAAGTTCAGGAGTCCTATGAGCAATGTGGAATATTGTAAATGAATATGCTACTCCATTCACACAGAAGCAAAGAGAGGAAGCTAAGAGGGAGGCTTACATCCCTGAAAGGCTCCAAACAGCAGGCAGGCAGAAAGACAGGCGATGGGCACACACACAGTTCTGTGATCAGATGAGAAAGAGCCGTTAGTGCAGTTCTGTGGAAAACGGAAACACACACATATACACTTCCCTTCTCCCATAACTAGGTCCTATACTTTAGAGAGGGCATGCGCAGGTCACGAAGCCACACAGCAGGAGAAAGGTCATGCTTTACTGTGGGGTGGCATGCATAATTGAGGGTGAGAGCTTGGTGCCTGCTCCACACATGTAAAGCAAAATAAGATACTGCAGGGCTTGTTTCTTCATGAATGGCTCGTTGGTGTGAAAGCCGGAGGCAGTGAGAGGTGGTTCAGCGCTCTGCTTTCAAGTCACGTGGCCTGGGTGAGGAGCGGCTGCACAGATTTTGATTGGCGTGTGCTGGTGTAGATTTTGCAGTGGCCTATTCCTGGATGACACATTTATAACTGTACTCTGGGTTAAGGATTTAAACATAAACATTTACATCATAACAACAGGCTCTACTGTGTTTGTGCGTGGAGGAGTGTTTTTTTTGTTCATTCAGCAAATATTTTTCTGCATAATAGAATAAGCTTCAAGTCAATTTTAACAAATTATAATTAAACTACACAGTTTCTGATTTACATATAATTCATTGTGAAATGGTGTTCAGTACAAACATCTTTAAATGAACCATTATATAGATGTAGGGAGATATAGGAAGTGGCTACAATTTTTGCAATTTGATAGAATAAAATCAACATGAGACATTGGCAGTCATATGCAAAAAAAAAAATGGCCCAAAATTTACACCATTTGGAAGACATTTACAAAGTGACTTGCAATTAACTGATTTATACAACTAAGCAGTTGGGGGTTAAGGGCCTTACTCAAGGGCCCAGCAGTGGGATTTCTTTTGCTGGGAATTGAACTCAAGACCTTCTAATCAGAAGTCTAACATCTTAACTACTGAGCTACCCCTTCCACAACTTCAGTACTAAAATATAATACATTTATGCAACCTGCGTGAAATGGCCTGATATCATGAAGATCCTTCAGTGACAATACATTTTGCAACTCTTCTATTAACATGCTCAAAGGGTAATAACCACACTGAATAACCAGTTTCTTAAAACTATGTAGCATGCCTCAGCTTGTGTTAACTTGTGGCTAAGTTACTTGCCTTTGTCCTGCTGGACTTTGAGTCTTTGGATCTCGTCATGCAGGGTTTGTACTTCTTCTTTCAGGTCTTTGTTCTGCTGTTCGGCTTCCCTCAGTTGCCTGAGAGAACAAAGTCTTCATCAGTTATACGTGGTATAATAACAGTTAACTAGAAGAGGTGGCATGAATACGTTGGAAGCTGTAGGTGAGGTAGGAAGATGAAAGCCTGTCCAAGGTCCATATTTGATGATATGGTCTTGCTTAAGCACTTGTGTGAATTCTCAGGTTTGACAAAAGTATGTAAGCACCTGTCAGTGTGCCAGGTGAGGCAGTGGGTTTGTAAAGCAATGGGTTAGGGAGAAATGTAGGACAGACAAGGATAGGACAAGTCAAATGAAAGCAGAGAAGTGGAACAAGTAGTTTACCTATGTAGTTCCTGGAATTGGGAATCACTTTTTTCTGTATCTGGTGTGGCTGAAGGCTCTACAGTACTGTGTTCAAGGGGCAGGGAAAAATCTGTCTGTGTTGACACCTCAAGAGCTTTCCTGAGCTGCCATACTTGTTTCTGAAATATTTTGCAGATACACTCACTTGTCATGTAGAACATCATAACAAAGTATTTTGTCCAGAGCTATTATTATTACAATCAATTCAACGTCTTAATTTAACAAACATGAAAAGTTATATTGTGGAAAGTATAAATGTGCACCTGTTCTTCATTAATGGAAGTGCTTTATCCTGTTCAGGGGTATCTGAAGCCTATCCCAGAAAGACTGGGCATAAAGTGGGAACTTTTTTGCGTATCTCTTCTTTACTCACGTATTTTCTTTTGGGGAGACTTTTTCTTTAATTCAGTAGTCTAATATCTTACTTTTTACTCAACTACATTTTTTGCAAAATCACTTGTTTGTTTTATTTATGAGTGGATATCTGGTCAAGCACACAGCAAGCCACCAATCAAGGTAGAGAATGCACTCTGTTTTGAACTTGTGTTGTTTGCCGCTTGGTGGCTCTTAGCACGAACATACAGTAACAGCAAGCAGAACATTTTATGAGTAATAAATGATGAAAGAAACTCCTGACTCTAACTTGCCACTACATCCGTGGCCTTATTTGCACAATTTTTTTGAAAGAAGGTTTTGAGCACATGATAATTTTTTTAAGATATTGACTAATTAGTGGTATGAGTAACATTAGAGTCGTTTCACATGAACCGAGTTGATTGAGCAAGTTATAATAATAACAAATGATAATAGTACATTATAGCCATAATAAATCATAGTACTTTGGAAACTTAAGTTCATTTGAAGGCAAATACTTTTGTATTTTTACTCAAGTGAAAGTTTAAAGGGAGCATTTTTACTGGAGTAATATTTTACCTAGTGTATCTCTACTTCACCTCAAGTACATGGTTTGCGTCCATCGCCCACTACTACTACTCTCATCCTAGGATGAAGTGCAAGTCTGAAACGAATGGTGATCTGCTACCGACTTGTAGCTGAATATACTTTTCTGTGTAAAACACTGCATAATATGTTTAGTGTTGCCAGGTTTATGAGACAATATGCATATGGTAAAATGAAAATGGAATTAATGTTGTTGTTGCTCATTGTTTATTTTCTCATACCAGTTCATCCTGCAGGTACAGAGACTCTAGAACTGGCTGTTGGTCAATCTCCATCATGATGTCTTGGCTGCGGTCCACTGCTCCTGTTTCTCTGTAAAAGAAGAATGGATGAATAAAAGAAGCAGAAAGTAGATGAAGATGTCTGCAGTTATGTGGGAGAAGAATTTTTTTTTTTCTCTGAATCTTTGTTTGTTTGCATGTGCAGCAGATTTTTTCTTGGTGACCATATAATGCAATGGAATAAACTTAATTTAATTTAAATATTAATGAAAAAGAAAATATAATGAATTTTCTTATCAGTAATGACAGCAGTGAGTATTAGAATATAAAATTATCACCTGGTAGCTGTATAAGAGTATCCAACAAATGCTAGGTGAATTCCTGTAGGTGCTTGATCCATTACATCAGTTATTGTCTCCTATAAAACATAGGGATGTACTCAAGCACAATACTAAGAACCCAGTGATTTATAGCTTTCCCAAAAACAATAGTTGGACAATAAAATACCCCCCGAAATATAGTGGATATTAATGTACGGTTTCACTTAGGCAGTCATCCAGCACGTCAAAGTTGGAGGTGTCTGTAGCATTGGAAACCTCAGGCTGATAAGGAGCAGGCAATTGGTGCAGGGCGCTCCACTCAAGTCCACTTAAGAAGGGATGACTCCGGAAATCTGCAGAGCCATTTGCACCCAGCCTCTCATTCCTGTCACATAGCAAACCAGAGATCAGGCTACGTGCTTCCTCTGAAATTTCCTCAGCAGATGCAGGGAACTCAAAATAATCCTGCAGAGACACAAATACATACACAAGCCAAACAATTAAACTCAACTTTTAATTCCTTTCTACTACTGATAAACTGATGAGTGAGGACTTTTTGTACATTGATATCTGTTCTTCTTTATATATGTCACTTTACCTGAAAGTGGATTATTTTTGCATAGGTTTCAGACAGAGACTCTGCATAAAAGGGTGTGGTCCCCAGAAGCATCTCATACGCACACACACCAAGAGCCCACCAGTCACACTCTATACCATAGCCTCCTCCGCCTTCTATTGCTCGCAATATCTCTGGAGACAGGTAGTCTGGAGTACCTACAGCCAGTGAAGAGTGAACCTGCATACACACACCTTTTTGGTAACATGTCTCTATTTTACTCACACATACTCTGGTTAAGTCTGCAAATTTTATATATATATATATATATATATATATATATATATATATATATATATATATATATATATATATATAAAAAAAACAAGTGTTGCCAGATAATGGGTTACGACAGTTTCCCAAATAAAGCACTGTGACCTCACCAAGCCATCATCCTGCAGTCTCAAACATGACCCAAAGTCCCCCAGTCGCACATGTCCATCCGCTGTTAGCAGGATGTTATCAGGCTTCACATCTCTAGATTAAAGAGCACAGATTTTATAGCACACAACTTCCTCAAACAGCCAGCTACAGTATAATACTACACACGGGGGCTTGAATGATATACTGTAGGTATACAATATCTACACACCCCTGATAAACCATGTGTGGATTCTTATTGTGAAATTACATCAATCATGAGCCGGGTAAACATGAAATCCCTAGATTTTAGACGTACCATGGAACACCATGAAGGCCATCGTAAACAAGTAGAGAAACAGTGACTTCACTAAGAACAGAACATCCCTCTAAAAATGCCAAGAGGTAGATAGGCTGGCAAGAGACCTACAGCAGTATTAAATAATATTGCATATATTAGAAATATCTGGCAGGAATTGGTCACTCCCAGCATGTGACAATAATCTCATATACTTCACATGTCTGGTGTGGCTGAATGGAAAGACTTTCTGAAGGAAATAAATGGAAGCCTGCCTAAAATTTCCCAAAACATGTGACAAAATGTGCTAATGTCTGACAAGAATAAGGAAGAAGTGTTTAGGAATAATTATAATAGATATGTTTTTACAAAATCAAGACAGTTTAGTGAAGCATAGTGAGGGCAGCACCATGTTTTGAGGATGTTTCTCTTCAGTTTTAGTCAAGGGCTCTGTCTAATTTTTCTTTTTATTTTTTTTTTGTGACACAAACACGAGCAGGTTTAACTTCAGGGGTCTGTAGATTTTTTAGATCCACTTTAAATATTTTGTCACTGATAATGATGGCAATTATAGGCGGTATAAGTTGCGATAACCAATTGACAGCACTAGTATTAGCCAAACAGTGACTTTTAAGGCTCTTATAAGTCAAATACAAATGTTTATATTTTAATACAAGCTCATTTTAGTGACCATCCAACATATCAGTCTACCCACTTCTACCCCACCACACACTACCTGTGGACGTAGCCCAGTCTGTGGACAGAGTCAATAGCCATCACCATCTCTGCTAAGTAAAACCGAGCCATATCCTCTGGAATATGGTCACCAAATTTACTAAGCAAGGTCAGCAAGTCTCCACCAACATAGTAATCCATTGCTAAATACTATAACAGAGAAACACAGGCTCCATATTATTCTTGTACAGTGTATTTGATGAGACTGAATATATTTGATAAAAGCCAGCTAAAAAAGTACAGCTGTTGAAACGTGCTAGCAAAGCATACAAGGTAATTGTCATCCTGGAAAGCGTAGTGCAACTCAGTGATCCAGCGACGATCCCCTTTTAGCAAAACCTCCCTTTCCTCCTGGTAGCATGCTGTCTAAACACATGCATAGAGAAAAAAAAAAGAAATGCCTAATGATATGATATTCAATATAGTACAAATAATGCAGAACATTTAAGTAGTATGTAAAGTTTTTTACCTCTCCCCTCTTCAGCATGTCCCATTTGTTCATTATCTTCAATGCATAGACCTGTTGAGTGTCTCGCATTCTAGCCACAGCAACCTGTACAAACCCACAACTGCATGTTCATATGTTTAGATATGATTACTAAATTTGTCCAGACTGTGACAATAAAAAAGTCTCAAGCCTCTCACCTCACTGAAGGTGCCCCGGCCTATAACCTTCAAGATGTTGAAATCATCCCTTTTTATGCGTGTCTTCTTCACTTGGCTCACCAGAGGCTCCGCTAGGAAAGCACATTCCAACATAGGAAACACCAATATATAAATTTCTTTGCAATAGTAAACATACAGTAAGTTGTGATTGTTGTAAACAAAAAAAAAATACTTTGCAATTTGATGTTAAGGACCATTATTCTGACATTTTTCTCTAATTTGTAGATTCAGTTGTTCACAGATTTGTGAAGGTCTGCCTATCTTTACGTCTAAGAGGCTCTGTCTCTAAGATTTATATTCAATTATGTTACTGACCTATTGCCAATGAACCTAATTAGTTGCAAAATATTCCTCCAGCTGTTTCTTTTTCATAACACTTACTTTTTAGACTTTTGTTGCCCCTGTCCTGACTTATTTTGTTTGCAGATATCAAATTCAAAGTGACCTTATTTTTCCCTTAAAATTGTGTATTTCTGCTGTTCAAGCACTTGATATGTTTTTGTGTTCTAAAGTAAATACAATGTGGGTTTCTGGGATTTGCAAATAATTGCATTCTGTTCCTATTTACATTTAACACAATGCCCCAAATTTTTGGAATAAATATATATACTCTGATAGCAAACCCTTAAAACAAAACTCTCCATGTTGGCTTTTTCCATAACACAATGTATTTGCACTTTCACACTGTGCTTCGGCCAGAGTTCAATGCCCAACAATAACTTTTCTGCAAACGTTCATGATTCTAATGACCCTGTAAATGTACTCAAAGGAAGAAGAACTAGAAATAATAAGTCAGTCATCAGCATGTTGCACCACATGTAGAACCAAAAGGGGCTGAATCACATTTGTTTTGACAAGTTTAAAAAGGATCTTGGGATATTAGAGAAAGCTATGCACTTTAAAAGCATTTCAGACATTAATCTAATAAGCAGTGACGTCTAAAAATGAATAGCATTCTCCTTGGGTTTTTTTTCCAGTGGATGATTTGATGAACCATAACTTGCAGGTATGCCACTGACATTTTTTTGTCAATGCTGTCCCCCTTATCCTTCACATAAACCCACTTCTCATACCTATTCTCTTATAATAAAGACAAAATGTTTTTCCTTTAAGAAAGACATGTTCAGAAATAGAACAGATGATGCTAAGAATAGGTTGCCACTGCCTAAGACTGTTTTAAGGCAAGTTTTCCAGTGCCTTGGATCGCAGACTCATACACACAGACACACACATACACGAGAGGAATGTGAATGAGAGCAAGGCAACAGTGTAAACTGTTTTAATGGAAAGAAGTTTCCAGAAGTGTTCCTCCATGTCCCAAAACACTTCTCACAATAGTAACTAAAGCAGGAGACCAGTGGGACATATCTAGGGTTGAAAGACTAGAAGATATTTAGCATATAAAAAAGTTGGAGATAGAGAGATAAGCTGAAAGAGCCTTTATTTAAGAGAGGAAGAGATAAACACAAAAAAAAGAAGTGGTTTAGAATAAAAGAAAGGGAGGTTTGGATAAAGACTGTCCCATTCCACCACTCCCATAGCCTTAGGTATTTAGAAAGTGGCGTAACTGTATTGAAGTGATGGCTGGATAATTAAGTAACCGCTCTGTACTTTGAACTTTGTACAATGTGCAAATGTTTCATAATGCTTATCTTTTACTTTGCTTAAATGCTAAATATTAGACTCTCTATGCTGTTTGTGCGATTTGCAAATAAAAAGAAATTGAGACATCCACAAGCTCTGCTACCAAACAAGAAAACGGACAGTCATGTGACAATCAACTGTCAAGTCTAGATAAATCTTGGGGGAAATCTGTGTACTGATGAAAAATACTTTATGTATTCATTATAGCATAGATTTGTTGAATTCAGAATTATAATCAACCTCAAATAGTATTAAATAACAATTTTATTTTTTTACACCATCCATAACTCACATTTGCACTACTGCACATTCCATTCCAACCATATGTTTACTGTATATACTGTATCATACATACATTCATACTTGTACATCACTATATCATGTCATTGAGTATATTATCTACAGACTATTTTACGATTATGTCTATCTATACATAATCTTTGCACAGTGTACCTGCTGCACCTTCTGTACATTATTCACCCTCATCCCTGTATATATGGACCCTATTACCTCATACCCTATTTATCTTACTGTTATTTATTGTTAATAGGCCACTTATGCACTTCTGGTTAGATGCTAACTGCATTTCATTGGCTCTGTACACTGTGCCTTGCAAATGACAATAAAGTTGAATCTAATCTAATCTAATAATTCTGTAAAATGGCTCAATGACAGGGATTTGCATAATAAATGATCTACATAAGCTAATTCCAATAATAAATGGATTTAAACAGGTTATTTCAGGTTATAAAAACTTGATGTGGTTTTCTGTAAAAAAAATTATTATTATAAAACTAAAGATTTTTTGCCACAGTGAATTTTACAGGATAGACACCTATGCTGAGACTGTTTACTAGGTAACACAATTTAAGTAACTTAAGTAGTAATCTAAGTAATTTAGATTCAGAAAGTAGTAATTAAGTAACTTAAAATAATTTAGGTGATTTAACTTACAGAGAGAAAAAGGAGAAAATTTGGTGAGAAAATTTTTTTTTACCTGCTATAACATATAATTACAACTATTGTCATGGACATCTAACATCAAATGTAGCTATAAATGATTAATAAACGCAATTTATCATTGAGGAAACAATTTAACTTCAGTTGTTGGCAAATCACTGTGGTAAACCAAAACACTTCAGGACTCCATGGATCAATGCAAACCAGCTTTCAGAAGGAAATGCATGAGTGTTGTTATGGGAAAATCTTAGATGTCACTGTGGCTGAACTCTGGTTCATGATAATAGTGTTTTGGCCAGAATAGGGATAACATACTCTGAGACTTCAACTTTTTTAAAACCATAAATACTTTACCAACTCACTTTGGAACTGTTTCTTATTTACTTTATAATATTGACTATTTTTCCTGCAAAGATGGTGTTGAGTAGGGGGCAAGTACAATAAACAGAGTGGTAAGAATCAGTCCATCTAAAGCTCTTCAAAACCCTGCTACCTAAGTGTGCTTTCCTCACACAATGAATTCTAGATAGTTGTTAGCTAGTTTCATGCCATAGTAAAATGGACATAAGACTAAGGGACATCTAAGGGAGTTTTTCCTTGCCACAGTCGCCATGACTGCTCATCAGGGATAAATACACACCATTCACCTTAACTGTTAAATTCTGTAAAGCTGAGCCTTGAAGTAAGGGACACTTCAAGACACTGAATGGTGCTTAGAACAATAATACCAGCTTAACACAGTAATACTGACTATTTAATTTAGCTAAATTAGCCTTGAGTTGTAATGTAGGTAGCATGGTGCTCAAAGAAAAACAAATACAAACAGGTAGTAATAGTTCATCAGAAATCATGTACTTTATAACTTCAAGATTAAATTTCTAGGACAGAAACTGTGGCAATGAAATTATTCGTGCGATCAGATACTCATATATGCAGTATTGTACATTTGGTTATTTTGGTCAAAATAAATGTAAATTAGAGATTTGTATACAGGCACTGAGTACACTGTTCAAGGCTTCAGATTTAGTAGCTGCTTTGGTACAATGTTGGTTAACTCCATGTTGAAAGGAGTGACTGACATTATACAGAATTCTGGTTCATAACAAACTCATAACAAACAAACTTTAAATTGTGTAAAGCTTCAAGAGATAATATGAGTTTTCATTTTAGGAAATGTTTTAAGATAGATAGCTTTTGGAAAAAATCATTCTTGCAAAACTTTACAAAAGGGAAGAGGCTTGCCTAAGAAATTCACTGTGTTGTTTTAAGTAATGGCTGTTGCTAAGATACACAGCCACCTGACTGCATTTATTGCGTGAGAAGAGAAATGATTAATGATTTCTGATCAAGCATAAGAAGAATAGCATGAGTCACTCATGAGCGTATACATTTGGTTTTAAATAAACCTTTGGACTATGTAGTTGTTCAAATGTCCAAAAATCTCTGCTCAAGTCAAAATACACCTCTGAGTGCTCATGTTTTACTGAAATAAAAGTATGTTTTTATCTCATTGCTAACACACACACCCACATTACTGATATAACTGCCATTTGGATTTCGGTACCTACAATATAAGGGAATGAAATTTGGTTTCTTGGAGGAAGATTCAACATGCATCCATATCGATGATTTGTAAATCCTATTCATTTTTTAGACCAGTTCGTCTTTCAATAGAGAAAGAAGTGATACTAAAGTAATAATTTTAATTATGTACATAAATGTAAGCATATGGGCATAACAAAGTATTTTTACACTGTACATTGTTTTTTAACTTCAGTTGGGTTTTTACTTTACTACACCATATTTCAATAGAAAGATCTCCACTTTCTACTATATTTCTCAAAAATACTACATGTAGAAATTCATAAGGTCACCTTTTAGTATCAGACAGTATCAAGGAAGAATGATATGATCTAAAGTCCCAAAGAAACATCTGAGTTTTAAAAGATGTGACACTCAAATTGAGACCTAAACTCCTTACAGTCACCATCTAGCTGTACATATTACATTTAATAAAACATAGTCTGTACTGAAATAGCCACGTTTGGCATAGTTACAATTATGCTGGTTAACATTTAGGTAGATTAGGTATAAATTGTTTTTAGAAAGCTTAGCTAATGATTCTTGGTTCCATGGTGAAAGTGGGACTAATTTGACTAACTAATTTAGTTTATACTTTTCTTGTTTGAGTTTATACTTTAACTTCACAGTTCACAGTTGTGGGTATGCAATGTTAATGCAAAGTGAACTGAATATGCTTCAACTCTTACAACTGTGAGTATTGAAGGTGAAAAGGTAAAGTGTCAAATGTGTTACAGCAATGTTCCTGCACTGTAATCTGTTGACATCATGTATATACAACAGATCCCATCCTGCCTAAACCATTCTATTAGCTTTGCAAACTCAGACATTTTCTACTTTACCAAAATGTATCAACTTTTTCATTGAACTGTAACCAGTGTCACTTGCTAAAGAAACTAACTTATAGACCTAATATATCCTAACAGCCCTAGCCACGGAGTTTCTACACTGGGGGTCATGATGCTGTCATGATGCTGATGTTGTGGCCTCGGTATACTTGTGGAAAGTTGGGAAACACTCCACACCCTTCCTCCTGTTTACCACTACCCCTCTTCAGTGGAAGACAGCTGAACAGCATGCCAGCCACATAAATGGAGATCTCTTTAACAATCAATGCCAATGAATCTCTCTTGCTCTTTGCTCTATCCATGGCATACGTAAACATGTTTTCCTAAGCCTGCAGGGTGAATGTGTACTAGCAGCTGACACTGTGTGAAAGCTGGAGACTCCGTTGTAACTTTAGTAAAAAATAACTCAGCCTTTGCTTGGGCTTCGCTTTGTCCAGTGTCCACTGCTATTCCAGCACCTGTTAGATGCCCGGAGATTCAGACGTTCTGGCATTGTGCCATTTCTCACTTATTCACACACACATGCAGTCATGCATAGCA
>JAAIIK010000027.1:3235074-3266057 GCA_014706435.1 Silurus glanis
TGTGTGTGTGTGTGTGTGTGTGTGTGTGTGTGTGTGTGTGTGTGTGTTCACATTGTGCTTACATCCACTGCCTTTTCCCGCTATTTCCTGGGTCTGTATGCACACAGTGAGGTCTCAGTGCATAGCAAGTCTCAAGACTGAACGAGAAGTCTGTTCCTGCCTGCAGGACTTTTTGACTGATGCAATTAGCGGATTTTACCAGGTTAACCCCTCAACTGCAGCGAGGTTAATGTGAAATGAAACTAAAGGGAAATTCTTGCAGTAAGCAGAGACTATTAGTTTAAAGTGCTTACTATAAGACATTTTAAGGATTTCTAATAGCACTTAAATTAGAAAGGGAAGGAAGAGAAGCTGTGGTGGGGTACTTACCAGCAGATTTTAACCTCTCACTAGAACTAGGTGTATGGATTGCGAAAGAGGTCCTGGAAGAGAGGTCACCTAAGTCCAGAGGAGACTCTCTCTGCTCACAGAGATCTGGCCAAATACACAAACACAGAGTCAGACTAACGGCTCTATAGAGAACCTCTGAGAAGCCTTAGTTTAATATCCTGCATGGAAGAAGAATGTTCCTGCAGTACCAACAGTACGGGTACAATAATTCTGTGAGAGAATGATTGAGCCACAGTCTAGCTTTAAACAGAACTGGATGGTTATATGAAAAGGCGAAACACTCGGTAGCATATTGCTTTTTTTGATTAACTTAAGCATCCCTAATAAAAAAATTAACTAAGATTTGGCCTCTCACAGTTTAGATATTGCTTATATAAAAAATGTATCAAGAAACTGTAGTAGGCATATGATATAAAACCCTAAGACAATAATATGATTTGTATATAAAATTCAACTAATTATAGTTGGCAGTTGAACAATAAATTGAAAACATCATATTTTTCCATAGCAAGCAGAACATTTGGAGAGTAATAAATGATGGAAGAAACTCCTAAATCTAACTCGCCACAACACCCATGGCCTTATTTGCACAATTTTTTAAAGTAGTTGAAAAGAAGGTTTTGGGTTCATGATCATTTTAAAAAAATATGAGAGTTTGACTCATTAATATCATTCTAATAATAGATCGGTGTGCTGTGAGTAACATTAGAGTCTTTTCACATACACTGAGTTGATTAAGCAAAGAGCCTTGTGATTAAAATGATAATAGGAACATTATAGCCATAATAAATTACAGTACTTTGGATACTTAAGTAAAGGGAAATACTTTGTACTTTTAATCAAGTGAAACTTTTACTTTTACTGGAGTCATATTTTACCAACTGTATCTCTACTTTAATTCAAGTTCATGGTTTGTGTACTTCGTCCAACACTGATTTACCTACTAGTTTGCTATCCTGTGCAACATTTATTAGCATGAAGTACCACAGTAAAATGATGTTATAATTGGGTATAGTAGTAAAATCGCTAAAAAGTTCAAAGTGTTTTACATTAAAGGCATGACAAACTTTTGTTATGAAGAAATCTCAAGAAAGCTGATAACCTGTTACTCAGGCCATCATTTTCTATGGAAGATATTGCAATGGCTAGAAGGATCCCAGGGCTGACCTCACAAAATCAATACTGAGAACATTTCGTAAACTATAAATACTCTTTATGCTGCTGTGATTTCATATGCTCCATGTCACACCAGGCAGAAATTTCTTTACCTGATCCGTGTAGTACTGTGATGAGTGAGCTGAGATATGGACTTGATGTCATGTACATATGATGTCATGTTCATGTATATTTTAGGTTTCAGATGTCCTTTAGGCAGCTAGTTTTTGGTTACTTTCAGATGTAGGGTCTAAATGTTTGGCCCTCAAATTATCTCAGAGTTTGTATTTTCCCCTGTCGCAAGCTCATCACATAAATAAAATCTACATCTGTATCTGTATATACGATTTAATTTAATTCAATCAATTTATATCAAATCCATGCAAGCATATCGAAAAAAGATTCATTTTTAGAAGAAATGCGACTGGTGAGTTGAGGTGTACCTGAACTTGGTCCACTATCTCCTGTTTCTATTGGGTGCTCCACGGAGCTGGTCTCTGAATCCACTCTTAGTTCTCCAACCTGCTGCTGAAGAACTGCCATCAAACCCTACACACACACACACACGCACACACACACACACACACACACACACACACACACACACACACACCCCATAAGGATACGATGAATTATAGGGAACTCTCTCTCATAGAGTTGCTCTACATTGAAACATTTTCTTCTAAAGCTAAACATATAAGTTAGAACCCTATGTTTGTGCAGGTTTCATGAAAAGTGCAGCAGCTTGCAAATTCCTGTCTGACTCATCAGGGAGTGAACAGAAGATAGGAATGGAGGAATTTAGTAATGTACAGCTAACTTATTTCAATCTAGCGTGCTGATAAAAACATTCATGTCTGTATTTACTGGCTTAATAAGTGTTCAAAAGATTTCAACTCATCACTTTTATTATTCAGCATCCTTTTCAGAATCTTGAATGCAGAATGCTGGCTAGGAGAGCATGCAAAGCTGCTGTAATACTGTGCTAGCCAACACAGGAGGAATATATAACAGCCGGCGAATGCCTTCGAGTCCCAGATTATTATTCAGTTATTCATCTCAGAGCTTATTATTCTGCCCCTGTGAATTATTTAGTAATTGCAGTGAAATTAATAACAACATCATCTGGACCACAACATATAGGATCAAGTGATTTAAAGGCTTAATAACCTTCGTAAAGTAATAGTTAATTGATCAAAATTCTCTAATGTCAGCAAGTCCTAGATACACAAGTAGCGCTAATCATCAGCATCTACATTTTCATCTACTTTTTTCCTACTTAATACTTATTATTATTGATCTAGATCGTTTGTGTTGCATAATACAGTAGATTGTGTTATATAGTACCGTTTACATGTACAGTATTTACTTGGATACGGTTATTTCCTTCTGTACCGTTTACTGTCTCCTTGCATTGTTGTCCCCTTTTTTTTTTTTTTTTTTTTTACTAAATGTTGCACATGTGCACTTTATGTTGTTAGTAGTTAATTTTGCGTTTTGCCTCTTTCCATATTTCCTTTTTTTTTTATTTATGTTGTGTCTGATGTACCACCTTGGTCCTGAGGGAACGTTGTTTTGTTTCACTGTAAAGGCAACCCCTGATAATTTGCGGTTCGGAACTTGTGGTTTGGAAAATTTGCAGGTTCACATTTGGATCCTAACTAACAGCAAGTTGCAGATTATCTTAAAATTCATGGGAATCCGCAGCGGGACAGAATGTTCAGGAACGTTAGGAAAAACATTTTAAACTATGTATTTGGTCAAATACTGTACACTTTTACGTTTATAAAGTGACATAATGACTAGATGAATTCACTAAGGTACCACTGCAGGGGTGCGTCCAAAATTTGCGGATTTTCTGAACTTGCGGGGGTTACGGGGGACCACTGTACTGTATATGGTTGGAATAACAAAGCCTAATTGACTTGACTACTTAAGTTACCAAGGTAATTTTGCCCGTTACTCTCTCCCTATCTCTCATTTTTGTAAAAAAAAAAAATAAAAAATTACCTTTCACGACACCTGAAATCAAATTTCCGTTTAGGGTCAACAAACATTCAAATGTTTTTTCAGTGTTGATGTCAAAGGACAAATATTCTTTATGTGTCAGTGTTGTTAGACTTAAAAGGTTGACTTGTACAACAAAATAATGACATCTGAGTAACTTTGTATGTCTGAACTATTTCTAGCATCATGATGGTCATGATGATGATGATTCCAAACATCAAAACCAAACTCACGATCCACACAGTGTCATAGCACTGCCAGATGTTTAAATGTGACAACAATAGCTAACAGTTCTTAAATAACAACGAAATAATAGAAACTCCATAGTATTTTTGTAAAAATAAAAACCAAAAGGGTGCAGCAAAATGAAACAGAATAATGGGTTAAGTTAATGGTAAAAGCAAATATTTTTTAGTGCCTCTGAAAAACCTTTTATTGTTTTTGGGAGACGTATACATGTTCCTTTTGTTCATATCCAACAAACTGGGTAAAAGTCAGAAAAGTCAGGAATTGGACAGTGAATGACCGGTAGAATATTTTGTGGACTAATGAGAACAGAAGAAAGAAGAACTTATGTAAGACAGAAGTGGAGACTGTCTCACAGTCAGTCAAACATGGAGGTGGAAGTTAAATGTTTGTTACTTGGAGGTGGTTTGTTAATTGTGTGAGTGTTTTCTTTAAGCAAGCAAGGTTGGAAACTTATTCTGGGTGAAAGGAATTTTAAACCAACATGGCTACTATTTTATACTTCAACACCCCTGCAATTTCGTATGGACTGCAAATATCTGAAACCAACTTCACCATACAACAAGACAATGACCCGAAGCATATGTCCAAGCTCTGTAACAGTTATATATAGAGCAAACAGTCGTCAGAATGTTATCTATCGTGGAATCGCCTGCGCAGTCGCTGCACCTTAATCCTATTGAACTGCTCTTGGATGAACTGGATCACAAGGTCAGAAAGAACTATCCAAGGCATGGAAACGTATTTTAGAGAAACTATTTAAACTATTAAAGTTGTTATTCATGCTAAGGGAGGGTTTTTGAATGAAAATAAAGTTGAACATGTGTACATTTATATATTTGTTTGAATTAAATTCCTTAGTCTGTTGCATATAAACAAAAGGAACATGCATGTGTCTCTCAAACACGATAAAAGTCTAGGTGTTTTCAAACTTTTGACAGGCACTGGACATTTGTGTGACTGTTTTCTTTCACATTGGCATTGTGTTGGTGCCAGATGGGTTTGCACTGAGTATTTCAGAAACTGTTAACCTCGTGGGTTTTTCTTACATAACTGTCTTCGTTTACACAGAACGACACGAAAAACAAAACAAAAAAAAATGTGTATCCAGTGAACTGTGGCTCTGATCGCAGAAATGCCTTGTTGATAAGAAAAGAATAAGCAGAATTGTTGACAGGAAGAATTGATCATTTACATACCAACCACTGATGAGCAGAAAGGCATCTCAGAATTGCAACATGTCAAACCTTGTGGCAGATAGGCTACAACAGTCGAAGACCACATCAGAGTTTCCTGCACTCCTGTCAGCCAAGTACAAGAATCTGAAGCTACAGTCTGCAAAGGCTCACAAAAGGCGTTGAAATGCCTCCAGGGGAAATTTAGGGAAGCTTGTGATGTCAAAAGTAGGATCCAGCTCCATACCTCTATCTGGAAACCACAATCTTTCATTATATCAGAGGGTTTGCAGATGCCTGATAAATAGCAAAAAGAAACACACATAACTCTGCTGTTACAGTGTGAGTTTTCACAGATATATTATTAAACCCTGTCTTTCAGAAGGTTTTCATGTTTCAATGGTTTCACCAAGGGCTGGGTTTAGGAAACACTTTGTTCGCTTCTCCGTCGCCGCCATTTAGCAAAATACCAGAAGACTGAGCTACAAGGTCTGATGACATGATGTTCTGTTGTTACCCAGAACTATACATGTCATTATACAAACTCATAAGATGTCCAAGGACAGCTGATACCTCTATGTATGTTGCCATTTAGGGCTGATGTATTTATTATGTAGCCCTATGAACACTGCCCTTAGGCAAAGCAGTAAAAATCATTCTAAACATTCAAAAACATTCTATATAGCAAACATCCACAAGTCATCCCCTACCTTTTAAATGTTAATCAACATCACTGTAGAACTATGTGATACTGAAAAATAAAGACCAGGAATGAGGCTGATTATTTAATAAACGTACGTAGGCACTAAACAGACTGTAAACACTGTGAATATTCAAGAAGTCTGTATACAGTCTGTCTGTTGCCACTTTTTCCATTACTTTGAAGACCTCCGGTGTTTGCGTGCGTTGCATCCTGAATGCGTAGGATCTAGGATTCCCAGATGAGCAAGAAAGACTGGATGAATCAGCATCCCATCAATGTACTCAGTCATATGCTACATGATGTCTGGGAATGAAAGGGAACACAATGTCCCACTTGTGAAAGAATGAGAGAGTTGTGTCTCCACCTTATCTCCCCAACATTAATTCATTGTCACGTAATTGCTCTTTTCTAAATATCTGGCTGTAAATGACACAATAATCAGAAAAAATAAAAACATGAAACAACGGCCTGATTTAATATTCCAAACCTATTGGATTTTTGCATATGTGGCAACTGTTAACAGCTACACCCTCACCCACACACCCTGATTCATTGTATTAACAACGCTTAAGTGTAAAATGACACGTAGGAGTGAGAGAGTGCATGTGGCCCACAGGAACTGAGGGAAATTTCACTGCGCAATGTAAGTTTGACTGATTGAACTTAGAGAAAGAGATGGCCGGGGTTCTTTTGTTACACACTCTTCTTTTTCTTATTTTTATCACTATTTTGTTAATCCACTAGATAGTGTATTGACGAATTATGAGTTTCTTAAGACTTGACCTTTTTGTCTACTGGTATTTTCTGTACTACTCAAGCACAAATGTAGTGCAGCTAATAGTGTTTGCTTAAATTAGCACACTATGCTACGGCAAGGCTGTTAAAGCAATCCCATGGTCTGCGAAAACACTTATAGTTTCAGTGATGTATTACATGTAAATTAAATTCAATTAAATGTATGCCTTTTATGACGTGTATTTTTTTTCTTTCTGCCATCATGGCAGCAGTAAGAGCAGTTTCTGTGCTCTCATCCAAATGTGCTAATGCAAGTGCTGGCTTAGGCTCTGTGGTTAAGGGGCTCCTGTGAGGCCAGTACCTCAATGATCATTTGTTTCTCTGCAGAGCAAACCCCCTCCCCATCACACACTCAGCCAATCCACACTGCTCTGCTGTTCCCATACCTCTATGGTCAGAACCTACGTCTCAAGCAAAAATGCTGCTGGGATCATTTATTCTATTCACACTGACATGCATCTGTCATGTCACATATGTCATGTATTTGCAAGGCATTTTTCTACATAATTCCAAGTTAACTATGCTATCTTGCTAGGCAGTAGCTCTGTGTGTGTGTGTGTGTGTGTGTGTGTGTGTGTGTGTGTGTGGGGCTACCAGGGATTCAAAAGAGTTTCCTAAAAACATTTTCTATTAAAAGCCATAGTTAGCGACACGCAGTCCTTATGAACTGAACATAAAGGGTCTGTGGTTCAGCTCTACCCACGATTCTCTCGCAATGATGTCATTTCACAAAGAATACATCGACGACAATAAAGGCTTTTTATCTTCACTTGCGCATTCTTTATTAGAGCTGCACCCATGTATGGTGCTTTTGCCTGCTCATGTCTGACCGATTAACAGCGAAGCCAAAGTCGAGGGATAGAGATAATCTTGCCTGTGAAACTCAGTGTGTGTTTGAATAAAGAAATGAGCACACGCCAAAAAATAGCATAATGGTTTAATTTTGAAGCACAAATAGCTGAAGTTTAACAACACAATTACTGTTTTAAAAAAATGTCAAGGCTGGTGATGTAATGAACAAAATTCCATTGCCTCGTGCAAAGCTGCATGGATCTCATTCTCCGTTTCAAAGTCCGGCTTCACTCCTCCACACTCAAAAAACAGACTCCATTTGACTAATCTATACCACTCATCCATGGAAGAGAGTTGGCCAGAGCCTGCATCATGCCTGTAACCCTACCCTACAGCGCTACACACCCATCCCCCTGGCCTCAGACCAAATCATCCAAAGCGTGTTAGCTTAACCCAAATGATGTCATTACACAAATTAACATGGGAAGAGCATTGGAAGAGCGTAACTAGACGTGGTGCAGACCTGAGAGGAAGATGCCTGCGCACAACACACGTAAACATTAACTGTGTTATTGTCTCACAGCTCAGTTGCACTTCTGCTCGTCTTTCTCACTTCTAAATTGCTCTTCTGCTCCTTCGGTGCTAAGCTGGCAGGGAGGCTAATTGTGATAATTAGAGCTGCAAGCCAACAACTACAAAACCGTTCTCCTTCTAGGCTCCATACACCACCCTCCAGAGCCCACTAAATGAGTTTAGCCGGGGATAAAAAGTTGGAGAAGCTACCGCAAGACAAAAGGGTATATACTAAAAATAAGTTCCCAGCACTCTGCTCCAAAGCAGGGAGAAACACTGCCCGTAAATGATATTTAGCACAGGAAATAATTGCCAGCCACACAGTCACAAGATCCCACATCTGAAAATGTGTTCACTTTAATTCAAAGCTGAAGCTCTAAAAATTCAAGACACACTCACAGAACCTCAAGAAGCCGATTGAAGCCTTTCACAATCTAATACATATTTCATGACCGTTCAATCGATGGCACGCGGATATATCATCTCTACTCGTACACCTCTGTGCCGCTGTACGTGCGGGCGAATACTGATAGGGCACGTATGACACACGGCCACAGTTGCTCAATGAGGTACAATGCAGCACAATGCACGCACATGCATGCCCCCATGCTCACACCCAGATTGCGGACAGTAGGAACGGTGCTTTCCCAGCTGTCGCCTGCTGTCAGATTGCCGTCAGCACAATGATGCCAGGAATAAACTGGTCTGGTGTGTTTGAGTGTGTTTGTTGAACAGCAGGCCTACTGCATATCTTTACTAGTCTTGATATCCCCCCTGGCCCCCACCACACACACACACGCAAACACATGGTGGCTTGCTGGTACACAGACCCCCCACTTTATTCCACCAGGGCCTGTCACATACTCAAACAATGAGATTAGGGCTCTGCAGACGCTCTTTCTCTGTCGAGATAACAAACCTACAGGAACAGAAGGGATAAGAACATCTGGAGTAAATGTAACAGTGACCTGCATTTGGAGGCATCCAACGCCATTACACTTTCCACAACACCTCGTTTTTTTCAAACTTTTTCTAACAACTCCCGAAAGCAACTCTCGTCTTGCAATAAATGAGAAACATTTGCTGTGAATTATATTTAGCTGATAAAAGAACTGCTAGGCACAGACATTAACGAGATCCCACATTCTGAAAATTGCTACGGGATTGCTCCCTCAAACCAAAAACCATCTATTAGCACTGAAGACATACTGTTACCATTTGCTTGTGGACAGCATTGTTGGGATCCAGGAGTTAAGTGTTAGTGTGTGGTTTTTGTGGTACACGCTGACAGTCATCATTCGGTCACCCAAAGTCTTTCATAAAAATGACACTTTCCATGGTTTAGAGAACTGACAGGATCGTTTGATTATTTTTCCTTCATTTCCTTACTGCATTTTTTTTTTTTTTAAACCATGGTATGTATTTACTTTCACAATTCATACACTTGATTTCATTTACAGCATTTGGCAAACAGCCTCATACAAAGTGTTTTACAATGATCACATTCCTACAACTGTGCAGTTAAGGGTTAAGGGCCCTGCTCAAGGGCCCAGGGGTGGCAACTTATTGGTGGGGGATTTACACTCATGACCTTCTGATCAGAAGTATATCATCTTAACCACTGAGCTATGGTATAATTGTGTTATTTACAACCTTTACACACAAATTTAGCCTCAAAGTCATAAAACTTTAATGCCTCTAGTAATGTAGATTGAACGTTCCTTTATAAAATGTGAATTTTTTTTTGGGAAGGTGAAATTCTTGGCATTGTCATTGCTCGGTTCCTGACGGGTTCTTCGGTTTCTTTAAGGGGAAACTTGAAGAAGCTATGAAGAAGCTGTGCTATGGAGAAGTTGCAACCATTAACCATCTAAAAAACTCTCAAGAAACCTTTTATTATTATTATTATTCACAACCAAATAGAAGACAGAATTGAAAAGAGTATGGCTGAAAATGACATGCAAATGCTTATGCATTTCGAAATGTCCTTAAACAAATCCCCCCACTTCTGCTATTTCTAATCCATGATTCAGATGCATTAATTAGATCTTCCATTCCCCTGCAGTAGTTTATAATAGACTGTCTCTGACCCGCATCACTTTTACCTGCTGTTCTGCTGATCCTGGATCTCCATGCTCCAGGTTTGCAGAACTTGGGAAGCAGCGTCGGATCAGGGGCCACGCCGCGCGTGCACATCCCGGACCCGAGTCTGCGAGAGCGAGCGCGCTAAGCACGAGGCTCTCCTGCCGCTGTTTAAGCATCTCCAGCTCACACAAACCCGCAAGCGTTTCCTCCAGTCTCCCCTTATACCGGCTCCTTTCCGGGGCCATGGCAAATGAGAAGGCGCGGTGCATCCTTAAAACCTTTTCTTTTTAAACTATATATCCTTGAACAACTCTAATCCCCCTCTTCCCGAAACTCCAACTGCATCCTCCATCTCCGCTCCAGCGACGTCTGGACTCGATGTGATTCTTCTGCAGCTGTCAATTGCTCATTAGCATTCCACCCATACGCCATTCCTATTGGTCAGCGGTCGACCCGTGTAGTTAATATTCATGAGACAAGCCCGCCTCCTCCCCGCATTTTTTCAACCGGTCAGGTTTTTTGGTGGTTGTGATCTGACAGCTTAGAAATGCAAAACTATCCAGAGCAGAATTTTGGGAGTGAATTGATTTTTTTTTTTTGTTGTTCTCAGAAAAGGGTCTGGAAAAGTTAATTATTGAAATCAGTCCTGCTAAAAGGAAATCCTGTTTTTTCTCAACTCAAAGGTTTTAATTAATGATGCAATTGTGCATCTGGATATTGTGACATGGTTAATTGATTTCTTCAATACTGCATCACATACAATTTATTCACACATTCTTTTCATTTCCTTCGGATTTCACTCACTGATACATTTTAAAGTAACTGTGTGAGTCTCATCCTGGATATAGCACATTTTTTAGTAAAGATGGCTGGGATGAGAGAAAATATTTTCAATTTTAATTCTGGTTTAATAATATCTAGAATAAATCTAAGACCAAATTTGCACTTTTGTATTTATTCACACATTCAAATGAATTTGTATTGGCCGGTGCAAAAGTACCTGGTTTGTGCTGTATGTTCTTGGGATTAACTCTGGATTCGCCACTTCTGTGATGAGAATAAAGCACTGAAGATAATTGGAAATTGCTCATTTAAGGACATCTGCCAAATGCTGTAAATGTAAGTAATCTGCAGCTCTCGGATGTAAGTTTTAGGATGTATTATTTTACATTTTAATATAAAACTCTACCAAAACTTGCTGTTCATTTATAGAATTCAGACATTTCAAAGTTCCTCACATTTCCTGTCAAAGACAGTGGTACACAAGTTTTACATACTTGTGGCCACTTCATGTTTCCTGTATTAATGCAAGAGCGCCCCCAAGCGTGGAAACGATAAACTGTTGCATGTCCGTATCAAAGTAAACACAAATATAAAAAAGTCGCAAATTCAAAACAAATCACATCAATGTAATAGATAGTAAGTGCATTTATTGTTTTCCCTATGGCAATCACATTGATTAACAGTGTAACACAGTACTTAGCTTGATGATTTTGACAAACAAAGATTTTCTGTATTCAGAAATTATGACGAATGATGCTGCTTTGCGTGGAAATCAAGAACGGGGCTTTTAGCCTGGAGGCCAGCCCAGCTGACGCCCACCCAGCACATGAAGGTGGACATGGTAGACAGACTGACCCCCATGAGGGCCTTCATTCACCACCATCCGGTAACCATTGGGCAATCCCACCTGCTCAGCACACTTCTTACCAACAAGCATCAAATGGCCAAGCATCTACAGAAAGAAAGAAAGAAAGAAAAAAAGGACACAGACACACACACACACACACACACACACACACACACACACACACCATTGGATTCTCACAAAGAACCACATAATTTCAGGCTAAAAACCCTTTTAAATTATAGACAATATTTATACACACATTTAAGTCAAACTAGAAATATGATATATGAACTCAGTGTAATTGGAATTTTCACTTCACTTCACTTGCATGTATATAGCTTCTGACTAAGCTGCCAAATAGCAACATCTTACTTTGTGTTGTAATTTCATCTCATTGTCAGGGACCAGATGTGACTAAGATGCAAGCGCAATAGTGCACAACAGAAAAGAATTAACCCTGAGTAGATATGAGTTGCTGCAGCTGTGGTATGGTAATTAAACATGCTTAATTGGACGGCTCGCAGTAGTATTGTGTCAAGATTAATCCTCGAGTCCCTTCACCGCTCACATGTATTCGTTACTTATCCGGAAAAACAGGTCTCCATAAATCTAGTCCCCAAAGAGTTCATGTTTCCACTGGAAATCTCAAGTGTGTCTTAGTCCCTAGTCCCATAATTATCTGTAAATCACGACAGCTGCTAAACTAACTGCTTTAAAAATAAATAGTAATAAAAAGCGCATATGACATGCAACTGTGCCAGAATATTTATAACATGATCCACTTACTGCTGCATCACACTCCTCAGCTTTTGAGATCTGAGGAATGGGTTTCCTGGGGACGACCAAAAAATGAGTAGGAGCCTGCGGAGACACGTCATGAAAGGCTATGCACTGGAACAGAGAGAACACAAGAGAGTAATGAATAGCGGTCGACCGATTCCTCGGTTTTGCTGATTAATCGGCACTGATAGTTAATTGCTGGAACTATTTGCAAAAATCCAAACTGACAGTTTTTCCAGGTTGCATTATACAGTACAAGAGGGGCCTCTAGAGGCGAATCACTGACACCACGTGCTGTTTGTTTGAAGATTCTTTTTTTTTTATTCATTTTGGATGCAACTGCTTTTATTCATTTGGAGAGTTACTTTTTGTTTCAGTTTAAAAACATTCATATTAATTTCATTTAGTGCATTTTCATGATTCAGATTCAGAATCCAATTGGTATCCGTAGTAATCGCTAGTAATGAATGCATGACACATGCTCACTTACAAAATATTAAAATATTTGCAGCAGCATTTCACTGAGCAGTTCGCTTTGTTTTTTCAAGCAATATATACAGATTCGAATTCAATTAGACTGGATCAAGTGTGAACATGATTAGCAAGAAATAGAGAATGAACTCTGCTGTTGCATTTAACAGGAAATGTGTGTGCCTTAATGGAAATTACCTTTGCTACTTTACATTATTTTTTTCCAAGTGTAAAGTCAGCATGTGTCATTTAGTCTTCGGAGGCTGACAAACAGGACAAAAACCTGGGATTTTGATTGGATATTGTACATAATTTATGTGGTCATAAAATAAATGGGATGCAACCAGTGCAACCAACAAAAGTCTCCCAATGTTGTATTTGTTTCTGGGCTTTGCTATTGCTATAGCATTTTTACCAGAAAAGCCACTAATAAGAGGACGGTATAGGATGGCACAAATATCATGGATGAAATATATAAACAAAGCATGCTTATTGGCAGAAATCTGCCCCTAAATATCTTTCTGCTTATTAGAGCCTATTTTTAGTATGAACTTCCATCACGCTGAATGACGACAGAAGCACTATTCTTCTGCATCTATTCTTCAAATGTTAGGGAACCTTCCTCATAACTATAATTTACCCTTGAGAACATGTTTTTGCAAAATCTTATCTAATCTGACCATGATTTTACCCCATATTCATAATAATGTGTGCTTTAAATGGAATGGTCACGAACAGAACTTGTCTAATGAAGAAATCTAATTTTATTGGACACATTTAAATAATGTACATGAAATAAAGCAGTAGTAAGAGGTGCATGGAATTTATTTTACAGTTAAAGGGCTTCTTGGAAGCTTGAGAACAAAGTGAAGTACAACTGCAAATATTCTTTAATGGCCAATTATATTGTACAATACTGCAAAGTACGAAGTTGGAAACACGGCCTGAGTTAATATAAACTTTGATAATGGGGTTGATGTGTTGAACCAGGACAAATGCTGTAATCTCATAAAATGTTGCATAAAAAACCTTGACTTCACTTTCCAAACATTAACTGTTTGCTGAAGGCAACTGTGTTTTTCGAGCTGGCTTTTTTTTTTTTTGTTTATCTTGCTGAGAAACTTTGCTCATCTCATTATAAAGCTTATTAATGCTGGTTTATACTGATACACAAAATAGGTTTCAGTGGAAGGGTTTAAAACGCATAGCCTGCATGTTGACATTATCTGCATGATATGCAAATTATTATGTACACTATGTAGGGACACCTGATCAGACCGATATGTGGCTCTTCTGTGAACTGTTGCCACAAACATTTAAGCCCACACGCTTTATGCACATCATGCATATCTCTTTCGCATTTTTCGACAGCAAGCAAACATTTTGTTCTCAAAGTTGATGTGTTTGAAGAAGGAAAAATTGGCAAGTGTAAAGGATTTGACGCGAGTTTGACGAGGGCCAAATTGTGATGGTTAGACGACTGGGTCAGAGCAGACCAAAACTGCAGCTCTAGTGGTCTGTTCCTGGTCTGCAGTGGTCAGCATCTATCAAAAGTGGTACAAGGAAGGAACAATGGTGAACTGGCGACAGGGTCATGCGCAGCAGAGGCTCATTGATACACATGGGGAGAGAAGGCTGGTCCAACAGATGAGCTCCTGTAGCTCAAATTGCTGAAGAAGTAAATGTTTTTTAATGCTTGATGGGTCATGAGTGTTTTAGCCTCAAAATGGGGACCATCATAATATTAGGCAGGTGGTCATAATGTTATCCCTGATCTGTGTAAATGGATACATTTGACCATATTTATTAGATATATTTGAGCAAAGTGTCTATTGTTCCCTCAGCATTAAAAATTCCCTACCATATAGAACCAATACACTCAAACCATTTTCCTTCTAACAATGTAACCGTGTACAAAGGAAGGTTCATTAACACTTACCAAAGCGTGCATTGAAGAACCCAAGTGTCCTGCATGAAGCCCTGCCCTTAACCTCAAGGTTCACATGTGGGATGAACTGAACTTCAGAATAAACCCCAGATCTCCTCATCCATCATCACTATCTAACCCTCACTAATAAACTATAAATCCCTGCACCAGAATCCTGATTAGAAAGAACAGTGAGCAGAATAAACTCATCAGATCCCCAACTACTTCTGGCCATAAAATCACTTGCATTTGTTCTTACAAAGTTATTGGATATTTGAATAGTCATTTATGTGCCAATAATAACAATAATAATCATATAGTAATAATAAATCATCATCTTAATGAACTTTCTGCCTGCATTTTCTTAACCCACAATTTGATCCAAATCTACATGCTTCCATATTGTACTGCAGGGGATTTTCCTTGCAACACTCACATTAATCCCACAAAACCATAATCCAAATATTACTTATGTAATTTAAATATGAAAATGTTTGTGTACTATTTATTGCAGTCATAGAGCTTTATTTATAATCCCACCAGTTTCAAGT
Source organism: Silurus glanis (assembly GCA_014706435.1). Classification (NCBI taxonomy): domain Eukaryota; kingdom Metazoa; phylum Chordata; class Actinopteri; order Siluriformes; family Siluridae; genus Silurus; species Silurus glanis. The sequence continues at coordinate 3,250,355 of JAAIIK010000027.1, forward strand.
GACTTATTAAGGTATCTGACTAAATATGCTGACAGCTATGTTAGTATTTATAGTTTATATATTAATGAAATAAAATTTGAGTTTTATATAACAGTGGGTCGTAATTTCAGCATTTTGTCTGTAAAATGAACTTAATGAAGGCGTTGATATTTCAGCTGCCAAAGCAAATCTGAAACCTCTGGTGCAGTCAGAGGCTAAATATGACTTCAACACCACTTGGCAGACAAACAGCGCTGTATAAATCGTACACCACGTATTTTTAATGCGTGTGTGAATTTATTTATGTATTAATTGTTAAAAATACACAGCTTTTTATCGTTTGAATGCCGCTTTTACGCCAACAGCTCTCCGTTGTTGTTACCGGAAGTTAGCAAAAAAAATGTCATGGGGGGGAAAAAAGCTGAAAAATGTACCTGCTCATCTTCGTAAATGATATTAGCAGGAATCTCCTTTCTGATGATTTTCCCGAAAATCGTATCTCCTCCGGGCTGTGCAGTCTGCGCCTTGGCGACCTCGTCAGCCATTGCGATTAGGCGGAACCCGAGCTCCAAACTGTTTCTGCCGGACCGCTGCAGTGGAGAGAGATTCTGTATGACGCAACACCAGGTGGCGCTGGAATGGATTGAGGATTCAGCAAAAGGCATGACTGCAATGCACTGCATGCTATAAAAGTCCTATAAGGCCATGCATTATAAATCTTTCTTGTTTTCTCGTGATCACGACATAACAAAGGTCGTTTTCTCGTAATCACGACCAGTTGATTTTCTCGTGATCTCCACGTAAAAATGGTTTTCTCGTTATCACGACTTCATTCTCCATTCTCATTCTCCACGCGCCCGAAGTCGTGATCGCGAGAAAACAATTTGGGCAAAAATGGCTAGGGTTATCCATGATGCTGCCGCTAGAACATGCCGAATACACAGAAAAATGAAGTACTGATAAAGAGAAAACGACTTTTGTTAAGTCGAGATCACGAGAAAATTAAGTCGTGATCAGGAGAAAACAAGAAACGAAAAATATATCTATAATGCATGGCCTCTTAGGACTTCAGCTCATAAGTCAGTGTGCCAAAAGACATCGTCCTGTGTACATTGAGGCCTGTGCAACTGGTGCTATTCTGACCACGTACATTACCACGTCTGCGATTATGTCATGGACGGCAAGTTAGAACAAATGTGAAATTCTGTGTGAAACTGGGCAAATCTGCTACAGAAACATTTGACATGATTCGGCAAGTTTACAGCGATGCTGCAACGAGTCGTTCGAGGTGTTAAGTGGCACGTATTCTTCAAGAGTGGAATAAAAACCTGGAAGACGATGAGCGATCAGGAAGACCATCAATGAGCTTAATCCCCGAAAATGTCGAAACTATTCGGCAACTTGTGCATGAAGATCAACTGAGAACAATCCACAACATTTCAGCCATTGTCGGTGTATCATATAGAACAGTCCAGGCAATTTAAACATGTGCCGTGTTGCTGCCAAATTCGTCCCCAGGCTGTTGACAAAGGAGTAGAATTAACACCTTGTCAAAGTTTGCCAAGAACTCCATCAGCGTGGCAGGGATGACCCATCCTTCATGTCGAGGATTATTACCAGTGACGAAACTTGGGTGATTGGGTACTACCCTGAGATGATGCAACAGTCTTCACAGTGGAAGAGCCCTTCATCTCTACGCCCAAAAAAGGCGACAGAGGGGAACAGCTTGGAAAATGTGTAGATCAGTTTAGTTTAGTGAGAAGTTGATGGGTGGCTTTGTCAGTAATGAATCTACAACATGCAAGTAAACACATGTAGCAGCTCATATTAATGGATTGTTGGATGAAATTGCATTAATCCTACATATCACAAGTCTAATGTTCATCCTGACTAACTTCATCTGGATAGAGTACTCTACAACTGGTGAGCACTTGTAGCTAGGAATGTACAGACTAGATTGTTAGGAAGCTGAGGTCAGAGTTTAGCAATTATACAGGACCACTGGCGCAAGGAGGGTTGCGCTCAAGGGCCCAACAGTTGCAGCTCAATGGTGTTGGGGCTTGAACCCTAACTTTCCACTCAGTAACCCCGAACCTTAACGTGGAAATGAGCTACCACTTCCCTGCCCACTACAATGGCTTAGGACTTCATATGGCATCAATCATTGTGCATTTAAACACCCATCAGTGAACAGTTCAGGTGTGAGAGTACACCTCACCAATGATAGAACTGTAAAGAATGGACATTAGGTGCCACCCAGATGAGGATGGGTTTCTTCCCAAGACTGGTTCTTCTCAAGGTTTCTTCCTTAAACCGTCTCAGGGAGTTTTTCCTTGACACTAATTCCAGTGACTTGATCATTAGGGATAAACTTACGGGGATTAAGTTATGAATTAAACATGTATATTCCTATAAATATTTTATCTCTGTAAAGCTGCTTTGGGGTAATGTCCCCTGTTAAAAGTGCTATACAAATAAAATTGAATAGAATAGAATTAAAAAAGTAATCACACATGCAAATACACAAAAAACGACTCCAGAACTACACTGATTCTGTACTCTGATAGTGAACTGACACAGGTGACCACAGACAAAACGCAGGTTTTTGCATTTCAATATTTATTATAAATAATCAACAGAAAGCTTATTTAAGTTGCCATAAAATTACTTTTTGTCACAAAGCCAAAAAAAAAAAAAAAAGATAAATGCACTTTGTTCGCCACAGCATCGCTTCACAAAAATAATCATTAATAATCAAAGATAAAAGACTGAATACAGCAAATGTTGAAAGGCAACCAGTACCTTAACATAATGATTGTAAAATAAAAAAAAAAATGACAACACATTTAAAAAAATACTGCAGAAATAAAAAATAGTTTCTTCGTATAAAGAAAACGGGATTTTCCTTCAGGCCTCCTTTAAAGCACATTTATGGTACTTTCATCAAAATGTGTCCCCGTGGAAATATATTAATTTATTAATAAGGTATTTCTATATGGCTGTGTTTGCGTCCACTGTAACCTGGAAACAAAACAGATATATAATAGCAAGGATAATGCTGAACGTTCGCAGACAGCGTTCATATGATGAGAAATATGCTCCTGAGTAAATCAGCAGATTTAGTGTATTCAACAACGAGCACTATACAAATGCTATTAACGTTTTCCTAAATGACCTTTGGAAGACGCTGTGAAAGAGTCGACGGCACAAATAAATACGTTGCGTGAACGTTGCTAGTATACCCTTAACTTCGCACATTTTCTTACAGTTTAGACATAAAGAAATCCACAATCAGTCTTTTTTTCAGCCTGGTGGTGAGGAACTGAGGTAATCTCCACTGACAGATCCCTGCGATGTCAAGAGGAAGTTTTATTCCTGTACCCTATGCCTAAATGCTTCTCCAGCCACAGTTCGGCTAACTGCATCGCAGATGCATACGTACTCGCTTTGGAACCCAGGCACATTTTGTATTGCTTGGGGTCTAGATTAGAATTACATTGGACCGGATGATAAACATGCACTATGCCAGGTTCTTGTGAACGGAACACTTTAACATCGGAGTTAATGATCTTTGTGAACAAGTCGACATCCTCCAGTCCCCAGCCTTGTATCGAAGTGTCGAACCCGCCGGCTTTCAGCAAGTCACTTTTGAATATGCAGGTGATGCCAAAGCCATAATCTCGCCAGAAACCGGATTTTTTGGTGAAGACAAAGTTGTTTTCTTCGGCACGGCTCCCGGCAAAGACGATTTTGGGACTGTACTGGCTGAACACGACAGGAAAATAGGCCTGCCTTCCTTCAATGGCGTTTTCTCGACATCTCTGGAGTGCGTCACTACTGAAGACTAGATCGACGTCACAGAAAAACAGCAGGGAGTTATTATTAAGGCCAGAGGCACCCATTTCTAAGGCGAGACCCCTAGAAAACTCTCCTGTCATTGGTATCACAGACAGATCTGCTTTGGGGTATTTATTATAGTACTCCTTAATCAAGTCCAAATGCTTCTCCTTGTCTTGGTTGCTATCATTGTCCACCAGGATGATGATTAGTTTTACATTCTGGTTGGAAATAAGGCAGACCTTTTCGAAGTTTTCCATGAAGCGCACAAACGTATCGTAGCGACCTGTAAGCGGTACGAGGACGTGAAGCTTCTTTTGTCCTTGCTCTCGCATCTCCTTGTTAGAGTCCGAAAACTGAAAAGGGTAAAAGATCTTGAGTGAATTGGACAGAAGCGAAAACGACTGAAAGTCACTATTGATTGCCTCGACTAGTTCAGATACATCTAGCTGCTCAGCTTCAGTAAAATAAGGCCTGCTAAAAGACTGCTGAAGGTAGACATGTCTACGAACCGGCACGGTCACTTTTCGTCCTTTGTGCCTCTTATAGAGCAGCATGAGATCCAGGATGTACTCAGCTCCTTGTAGTGGATTCACCCTCCTATATCCATACTGAATCTTTTTGAAGTCAATGACACGGCCTCTGACTTTGGAGTTCTCGTTTATCATCTCCATCACCTGGAGAACAGTGTCCTCTAAAGCAGAGCGCAAGGCGTTCCCGAGACCCTGTCGAGGCATGTTCTTCTCACTAGTGGAGTACAGGTACCTTCCGTTAAGAAACTCCCACTCGATGACGTCTGCTCGTTCGTTCGGCTGGTAGCGCATGTAGGAAGGGGGTGCGCCTAGCTGCTGGTCCTCCAACTGCACCTCGGTGTTGCTGAGGTGGCTCATGGTCATGCTCTCACGGTGCAGCTGGATGGTGTGGTAGCGCAGCTGCGAGATCTGACGGCTGAGCATGTAGCTGTGCAGTCGGTAGTGGTACGCCGGGCGCTTATTAGGGTGCAGAGTGATGGCATTGTGAATTTTGCTGCTATGTAGTTCCTCGATGAAGCCTTTCTTGTGCTCGTAGTTTTCGTAGAACAGTTCCTGCATCTGTACAGGGAGAAGAATAAATAGAGTCAAGCTTTAAAGGTACATTAGTGGCCTTTATATTTATAATTAAATTATGTTCTCAGTTTTGCCACCTCACTGACAGTTTAGCATCCTCATTGTGCTTTAGGTATGAATAATAATAATAATATATTATGAAATAACCAATTAACAAATTACTAAATTTAGTTGCTTGTTTGACCAGAAGCAATCTATAACCACACTTTGTGCACAGGGACGTTGCCATGCTGGAACACGTTTGCGAATCCGAGTTTAAGTGAATGCTACATTTTTATTTTGCCACATCCAATACGAATGTCTGCCTCCAGCTTTGTGGTTTTTGGAGAAGAACCACAAAAGGCAGGAAAGGTCAGGTGTCCTAATACTTTTGTCCTTATAATGTATTTGCGTTCCTACCTATTCCTATAATGTTTCTGGCAAGATTGTAATTGTTGAGATAAAACTGTAGGGGGCGACAGATACACGTAATATATTTTATATTCAGTATGACGGCATTAACAGGCACATTATCTGAACTATCAGATATTCCTGTTACCCAAAATGTAAAAGATTAATAAGCTGGTAAATAATATTCAGTCTGTTTTAATGATTTTAATCATTTGACTTTATTTCCACAGAATGATGCATGTATTAACTGAATTAAATGCTATTATTGACTGTACACACACCAAATTGGCATTACCATGGGCAAAACAACTGGTTAAATGTACACCCCTGATATATTTGTTAAACATGAATGCAAATCGGGATGAAAACAAATGTTGCGAAGATTGTTTTAAGCATTGCCACAGCCTAAAGCTGGTGAATTAAATTAGCAACTTTGCTGGCCAGGCAGTGTATATTGACAGTTTGGAGACCTGCAAAAAATAAACAGAACATCTTGGCCAATCTTCAGGTAGGAACTGAAACACCTCTTTTTTTTTCTTTCTTGGAGTTAAAAAAAATGCAGCTTGTCATTATACCAAGAAACTGTCAAGCATTGTGTACTGAAGATTTTCCTGTCCAATTTTACCTCTGATTTCTACAAACTTCGCACACTAGAGGCTCCTTCGAAACAGGATAAATAAGCATATCCTCACAGAAAACTTTTTCTGTATCATTGACTACATACATAATCTAAATGCAGGAGCTATGATCTGAGCCTTAGGGGATATTAATTACATTTTGGTCCAATCAGAATTAAGAACATCAGCGTGACGGTTTGCAAACAACAAATATTTATTCCCCCCAAAAAATCAACAGGTAAAAGAGAAACTCTCCATTGGCTTTTAGAAGATTATAATAAATAACTGAATAATAATGTTAATAGTATATTGAGTTGAAAGTTGTTGGGTCACATTCAAACTAGTGATCATTTTAGTGATACTTTGAATCTCATTCATTAAAATGAACGTTTTTTTTTTTGTCATTCAGTTAATTTCGTTTCTTTGATCAGAAATAAAATAAAATGTTACAATTTCGATAAGCAGATCCTCCAACATGTTTACACACACAAACTTTGACTATAGTTCCAATAACTTATATATGTATATATAAGTGTATAGTGTATAGTGCAAGTTCTGTAAGCTCTTTGTTCGAGAACAAACAGTTGGCTGGAGTATTATCTATCATGGAATGGCCTGCGCAGTCATTGCACCTACATTTTATGAATTGAACCGGATCGCAAGGTCAAAAAAGAAATCTTCAACTAGTGAAGAACACCTTTGTGAAAAAGGCGTGGCAAAGTATTTCAGCTTGGAATGTTTAGAGAAATTAACTGTCTGGATGCCAAGAGTGTGTATAGCTGTTATTCCTACTAAGGAAGGATTTCTTAATGAAAATAAAGTGGAACATCTGGACATTTATATATTTGTTAAGCAAATCTCATACCATTACCTCGTATGTTGCATAGAAACAAAGGAAAATGTGTGTCTTAAAAACCACATATGTGTTTTGACAGGCACTGTATATTCTAGGAGGTGGATCTGGTGGGTTTGGGGAATGAGGAAGCCTTGTGTGAAATGTGTGTGTGTTTTAGATACAGACAGTAGTGCTGACGACACGAATCCATTATCTACATTCACCATCTACCGATCTGCATATAGCAATATTAATAACCTACCCATTAAATATTTTTCATAACAATTCCACTTACATCTTAAATCTACTTCCACTAGATTTACTCTTCTTTTTCACCTCCTGCACCAAACCTGTCACTAATTTTCAAGCATAAAAATAGAACAAAATGCATTATTCTTTCTTATTGGTTAATCCTGTTTCTCTTTCCATAGCAGCAAGTACTCAATAAGATACGATTAAACAAAGTTACAGCGTTAAACCCCGACCTGTAGCAGGGTTTTAGCGGATGACTCTTCTGACCTTTTATTTTTCAACATCTCTACCTTTTTATCTTGTCCTTTAATGAAAGGACATAAATCCTGTCATTTGTCAAAAATCGTGGCATTTTATCTTTGTCCCTAAATGACCTCATTCTAATACAATTACCACAGAAAAGAACCGAACTTCACTAAGCATCAGATACTGTGTGAAATATTTCCAGCTGTTCAGATATAAAGGCAAAAATACATTGTTTCTTTCTCGAAAACGAGACGAAATATAGGTGTTACATCAACAACATATTAGGAATAAGAATAGTGAGGCAAAAAAATGTATAAATGTATATATAAATATAACTAGGGCAGACATGAACGAACGAGAGCCTCGAAACAAACATCAAAAAAAAAAAAACATCAAAACTGGAAGGAAGTTATGACACCACAAACAGCAGGTAATTGTAACATAGCTGGTTAGTCAACACACAAACGGAAAAAAAGATTCCACGCTCCTGTGTGAGATTTCTACTTGTTTGGAGATGAGTAAAATTGTCTTCAAATCCTTTTGCTGAAGAAGCATGATCGTGTTTAGGACATTCCTTGGCTGGAGCGTAGTTCCTCCTTTTTCACACCAGTGTTCCAGACATTAGCAAGCACATTTTCTCCGCTCGATTCTTCCACTGATCTGTTGTGTACTGCTCCAGTTTAGACTTCCAGATTAAATGAATACAGCTTAATATTTAATTAAGGGTGACCTATAGATGTGAGATCATATTTACAGAAGATATAAAGCCAAAACATGCTAAACAACACTAAAATAATCTTGATAGGGAATAAATGAATGTAATTCCAAGAGTCTCTCAAAGGGAAACTAATGACTAGCTATTATCACTATCAGTCACTATAGTTTGTGCATGAAACAAGATACGTCCCAAAAACAAGCATTATCTCTTTAGCACATGCATTATGAGAAAATCCCTCATTTTAGCAAATGCTGTTGGAGCAACACCGAATGCATAAATCATAATGCCATTACTTCAGACGGTCCTTCTGTTAGTCAAGATTTCAGCCAAATTTTGACAAATGCAGCAAACATTATTATATCTCTCACACATTATTCTCTCTCAATCCTAAACTTGGAAAAATCATTAAAAGCCTAATTTCCCACTGCACCACTTTTTCCAAGATAATATGTTTTTCTGTATTTTTATGGTTCATTTAGCAGGGCTTCCATTACTTCTTCCATTAATGCCCTTGCAGTTAAAGCCTAGATGGAGCGTCAGTACGTCTGTTCAACAGTCACTTTTATCCATTCGAGAGTTCCCAGAGCATTTGTTGATGGTGTCGTGGAATTGATTTGATCTCACCTATAGCCAATACTAATCATATGCATAAGGCTCTTAGGGATAAAAGTCTAAGAAGGTAGTCCAAGGTCGATGCATTTAGAAGGCAAGCACACACCAGGTTGAGCTGCACACTGACCTTCATACAAGTAAAAAAATTCAAAAGATGATAAACCCATCATGCCACACACATTCAGTATTTTCTAAATAATTAATTATTTCCGCGGCCACATAACACACTGGGTCCTGAAAACTGTGGTTGGAAACAGTCAATAATTCAATTTAGTTCAACACTGAATGGTTAAAAGCTGGTACATCTGCAGTTTGAAAAAACATGAGGTTGCAATCAGATCCCTAGTTCAGTATTCAGGGCACAGATCAAGAAGTCAGCCATTCTAAAGGCTGTCTTGTTGTGTACTGGAAGGTTCAATCCCAAAAACAATCACGCAGAAAGATTTCACGTGTTTGCCACATGATTTGTTTCGGTTTCATATCATGTCTCCAGCCTTGTCCTTGTCATTGGTTGTTTTCCCTCACCTGTCCTTATTGCCAACATCAATGAATCATTGGATCATGTTTTGACTCTCTGCCAACTCCTCTAATGAGCTTTAAGGAGCAACTGCATCCATCTATACTCTCATTACATGACAGCACAGGAAAAACAAGGGAGGATTAATGCTCCCTAAGTTCCTTCACTGGAAGTGCTGGTCATATTGTCGGAAGCTTATCTACTCGAAATTAAATGGCAGGCAGGTTTATAGCTTTATTTGGCAGTCTACCTCTAGTATGTTTGAGTCTAACAACTTTTATGTGTTATTAATTATTATTTAAAAAACACTAGCTAACCTTTGACCCTGTCTGGAACACCATGACAGAAGAGCGTATGATTAAGTTAACATATTTGTATTGTAAATTTAAATATTGCATATGTTAATTTTTTTACAGTGATATGTTGTAAGCCAAGGTCCTTACAAGTGTTCAAACCCAGGAAGCTGATTAAGACACAACTTGAGTAACTATTAGACCCCAGTGTTCTGACAGATGCTGAGATTCTTGTCGAGTCTTTTACAACATTTTTCTTGAGATTATTAAGCATAAACAAAACCTAAAGCAACAGTTTAACTTTATGTCAAAAGTGCTTCATATAAGCCCCAGTGAATCATATGTTACTATAGAAACAATCAAGTATTGGAGCAAGCACAGGAATATAAACCTGTGATTTACATTGCAGCTGAAATTATTGTAGAGGCATGGTGTCATAGAACATTAATCAACGATTCCTGACCAATCATACTGCAGAATTCTAGAAATCACTCTGGTATAATTAAGCAATGGAGCAAGATCAGTGTATGTTGTGGTACATATCAGCAGAGGCTGAGATTCGGCTGTGTTTTCCATAACCCTGTTTTATAAAAAATATATATTGAGTTACTGAGCTTTCAGACACAATATGTCTGAAAATTTGCTTTGTTGGTTCGGGTCTGCTATTGGAAATAGATATCACAGATTTGTTCACCATACAACATACAGATCAAGGCAGATTGCTGTTCAGTTAAACATATGTTGATTTGTACATTCCCATTAAAGGTTCCCTTATCCAGAGCTTATACTCACAACATGCAATTGAGCAATTGAGCCAACAATTGAGGCTGCAATTGAGGCTGCAATTGAGGGACCAGCAGTGGCAACTTGGTGATGCTGGGATTTGATCTCATTACCTTATGATCGCATCTCTTAATACTTTAATTATCACCAGACTTGGAATTCCAATCAGCTAATTGTTAAATTTGAGGACCAGAACTAACTGCATTAACACTTCTTATCATGTGGTCACTGTTGATTGGTTAAAAAGTCCCAGGGGATGTTAAGCTATTTCAAATCTTTCTTTTAAAGCAGCAAACCAGTCAGAAGCATGTTCAGTTTTTCTGCTTGCCATAATACTTCTTTGTCACAATACATAAAGGGGATCAATTCACAGGAACAAAAAGTAAAAAATACAAAACTTGAAGGGAAAATGCGTTAAATAGCATTTAAGTAAAATGAGAAAATTACACTGTTAGTGGCAATGTACAATTCTCACAAGATTTAGCTGACTGTATTAATACGCCATCAGAGAGGATCTTTGTTCATATATTTGCAGTGTGCTATGCTTTATCATGCCTTGTTTATTCTGCTTTACTGCTCCGTTCCTGAGCGTAAGCCATAAAACGTCACAGTGGGTTGCTGAATAGATATTTTGAAGGTCATTGCTGTCAGTGCAATTTGCTTGATTACGCTTCAGGTTTCAAAGTTGCTTTGAACATCTCTATTAGCTGCTTTTCATCTAAATGATACCTGACAGTGCATACGAAATGCCATATGGGTATAGTACTGATTGTGTTACACAATTTGCATCAAGAGCTGACAAGAAAAAGTGAGAAAAACACAACATGAAGCCACATGGATAGAAATATTGCTAGCATATGACGGCTTTAGGTAGGGGAAAAAGACACACCTACTCAACAGAACTGCCAAAATGTTTTGCTCTATTTATTGTTTCTTTATTAATTATTCAAATTAAGCCATCTAGACAACCTTTGTCTGGATGAAATATATGGTTGTTGGCTAATAGTGATTATTCATTTTTAATGGCTACATCATTAGGACCCTGCTCGAGGCTGTGCTCTAATGCCTTTATAATGTATATAGTATCTGATCAGAAGAAGCATTATGGATTGTAATTTGTTGCTTATGTCGGTGAATAAATAAGTACAATGTCTTTCCTGCCGTAGCGTAAATCTATTAAGGCTTGAAGGAAATGAGCTCTCTCTCCACATCCTGCCCTTTATAGTTTGATTACTGCCTTATTGGAAAGCAGTGCATAATGCCACAAATAAATGTACTGTTCTATGGCCAGTTTTTATGTGGCAGTGTCTCATGACCACAGAATTTGGTCAGTGAGGACAACATTAATAAGCCTCAAATATAATTCAGTTGCGAGGCTATCACACTTGACTTATGTTATAGGCTACTATCTAATGATTGCTTGAGCGAAAACCATTAATGGGCAGCCGAGAGCCACCAAAAGTCACCCAGAATCCAGATTAGCATTTTGTTTTTGAGTCGTTTCAGATGCACATTTGTTTAACTGTGTTCAAGGAAACATAATCAATCATCGTTGCCTGTTTCAGCAAAATGTCCAGCCTACCTATCTCGAAATCTACATAAAAAGACCTAAAACTAGCACTGGAACAAGGAGACCAGGGTGTTCTTTTTGCTCAGCTTTGGGGAGAAAAACTAAATCACTGTACTGCATACATCAACATTTCTGATGTACAGATGTTTTCCACATCCATAATCTCCCCTTTTTGCTTTTTTTTGCCAGTCTTTGCTATAGATCTTACAATATAAATGGCTCGGTACATCATAGACAGACAGTTTGGCACTGATTATTTTCATTTGGGATTTTTATAAGAATAAAAAATTCTGATAAAAGTGCATGAGCATGGGGCAATGTAATACCTGCCCCAATGGGCCTCTGTTAGCACTTGTTCCATTTCTGGCCACTAGACATAATCAATCAATGGAATCCAGCTGTCTCACTGGTTGCTCCACAAAGGTGATTAGTGTTTCATCAGAATTTTAAACATGTTTATGTAAATGAGAACTTAACGAACCCTAATTCACTGAGTGGCTGATATAAATAGACAAGCCGCCACTGCTGTTTGCATATCTGCCCTGGGCGTTCACTTCAAAGCATGTCACGTTTATATTCCATGGAATAATGCAGCACTTTCTGAACATTTCTGCTAAGCTGCAAAATGTAAATCTGCTAAAAAAAAAAAAAATGAAGAAATACATTAATTAAATATGCACAACATTTACAGGAGGATTGTTTGTATATTAATGTTAGGATGGATGTGGATCTGATAATCGGAAATGCGGAAGATAAATTAACAGCTTTTTTATTGCGGTGTGTCTGCTAAGCGGTAAGACCTCAGTTTATTCATGGGTTGAGTAGGGATTAAGTTCATCAGGAAGGCCTTTGAAGGCTCAGTCTGTGGGGAGGGTCCCTGAGTGCTGTATGGTTTCAGCCTGATGAGTATTCAGCATGAATTGTCTTCCCATACTGTTTCTCGAGCTCATCTTTTAAGGCAGTCGACACACTGAATGTATCATTCACCGGCGGGTTTCGAGGGGAGATTAAAAAAAAATGATATTTTTTACAGCAAAAACCATCAGCTCAGCCGCTCTGCTTCAACACTACATCTGAGTGCAGAGGGTGTAAAGAGGCGGACGGCGATGATTTTGCCGTCATAAACTGTACAGCACAAATCCCAGACAAGTAAACTAATCAAAGTATTGCTGAGTATAAGCTGTGATATGGTCGATGGACTGGGAAAGAGCGTTGCAATAAAATGGACGCAAAGTGCTTTTTTTTTTTTTTACTGTAAACATATCATCTTTATTAAATAATTTTAAACCCATAGTTTTGTTATACAAACAAACATGTAAAGGGTTTTGATATTTCTCCTGGATCATCGGGCTACAGAGCAGAGCTTAGTATTAAACATGTCAAAAAGGTTTTTGTTTATGGAATGGAGGAAAGAAAATTGAAATGAGAACTGTTAATGAAATCCCTTCCCCTGAAGCCATGAAAATATCCGCAGCTAATATACTGTATTGCCACTCACAGGGAATTGAAATCTTATGATATTCTCATCTGTTAAAATGAATCTTAACCACATAGACATCACTGCACTGGGGCAGATGATATAAATGATTGGTATCTCCATCATATTATTATATTTAATACAGTGTGTTACGGTTTAATGCCAAAAAAAAAGCAAAATAATACAAATAAGACACGTACAGTATGGTATAAAGAAGTAAGCCTGGGGCTGATTTCATCTTAGCTCAGACTGTAGATTCATGCAGCCTATCAGTGACATTCATGTTTTTATACAAACATACTCTAGATTTGATCATTATTCGAGCTTTCTATCTTTCATCCGAAACATGTCATCAGTAGTGACTGAGTATAAATGTAAATTAAATATGAATGGATCTAAAGGAATGTGTTTTCATTCTAAAATGCTTTTAAAAATTGCTCTTCCACGTTACAAAGTCAGAAAATGACGGAACTCCTAAGAGGCCATGCAATATAATATTTTTTCTTTCTTGTTTTCTCGTGATCACGACCTAATTTTCTCGCAATAACAAGTGTTTTGAAAAAGTTGTGAATGTTTCTGGTGTATATCATTGCGCATGCGTTCCAGAAAGTTACTAATTTCTCACAGCAAAGATGGACTTTATCTCTGCATTGAAAAAGAGGGGTGTCTCAGAGGAGAACCTGACAAAAATGCAGGAAGATAAGCTAGGCCTATTGATAAGATTCTAGATTACATGAGTTTTGCTATTCTTGTTTTATGGTTATTGAAATGGTCACACCAATGAGGCATGTTCCATGGAAAAAAAACAAAAGTCGTGATAATGAAAAAACTTTGGAAATGTCGAGAAAATTAAGTCTTGATCACAAGAAAACAAGAAAGAAAAAAAGATTATAATGCATGGCCTCTTAGGACGTCCGTAGAAAATGTTATACTGTGCATGTGTTAAAAAAAATAATAATAATTTGGTCTGCATTTTTTCCATCAGACGTTTATTTACTTTCTCTCTGAAATTTCAGTGCTTCTGAAGGACAAAAGAAGAGCTGGAGTTTTGTTGTTATGGCTGAAAGGGTCACTTGACTGCGTCACATGATTAAAAATACATCATTTTTTAATATCTCTGTTTTCTCAGTTCATGTTTTAACTCTCAGTGTATTGCGGAATTGAAAAAGGATCAACTTTATTTTCATTAATATATTCACTTCTAGCAGTACCTCTAATATCTGGCTTCCTTGCGCTTTCATCAAATTTCTTTTGTAGTCTTGTGTGCACCTCGGAAAACGCACCATCAGGGATATTTTTCCTCCCCCAGAATTCACACCATTGGGACTAATGTGTCACCTCAGTAAACGACAAGTAGGCATATTTACAGCAGACGCATGGAGGGTTAAATGTTAAAAATTGTCTGGAATGTCGCTTTAACCTGTTTTCAGTCCACTGCTTAGGGCATTAAAGTATATCCTAACAGAAGTCATAATTCAGTGAAATGTGCTGCTTCCTGCCTGCAAAAGTATTTTCCACCTTCGTTTCACCTGGGAGTAAAGTGGGATATTGGAAAGCATCACTACCCAAACATTTCTAGCATAAATTATTACAACTTGAGAGGCAGGGAAAGAAAATGTCTTTTTTTTAAGTGCTTATGTGCATCATGAGCACACTTTCAAATGCTCAGCTCTTCCATTAAGGTCTAAAAATATATCAGCTGTTGCAGGAAATTGTTGGTTTTCTCAGTGAGAAAAAAAATTACACAGCTGTATATGGAGGTTAGCACAGCTGCGTGTGGATGTATTGTAGGAGAAAGCGTGCTGAAGTCACAATGGGAAAATCTCCCTGAGGTACAAACTGCTTCAAATTAACATCTCAACTGCTGGTTTTAATGTCTTTGATGATAAATCAAGTGCACAGCAACTGATTAAGCTCACAGTACTAATGCATTCTTTGTTTTTTTGGAAGCTTTATAATAAAATCTGGCGAAAAAAAAAATCAAAAAATGTCAAAAAACATCCAGGGGCAGCTCTGCTGGCAGAAATGCTTAGCACACGATTAGCATATTTAGCAAGCTCAAAGGAAAATGGCCACACTTGGTGAGCTGACCTGAAATCTACTGTAACTCAAATAACCTCTTTTTACACAGATGAGCAGAAAAGCAGATGAAGAAAACCAGAAAAACCTTGCATTGCTGGTTGACTTTCAGCTATTGAAGAAACTTTTAGATAGAATTTAGTAGCAGTTGTTTGAATTCATGTTACACAACTTCCTGAATGTCAAGCAATTCCCCAGCCACTCTCAGTGCCGGTCCCAAGCCCGGATAAATTGGGGAGGGTTGCGTTAGGAAGGGCATCCAGCGTAAAAAGAGGATCCGCTGTGGCGACCCCTAACGGGAGAAGTCGAAAGAAAGTTATACTGTACACATATCTATCTATCTATCTATCTATCTATCTATCTATCTATCTATCTATCTATCTATCTATCTA
>JAAIIK010000027.1:3269393-3284362 GCA_014706435.1 Silurus glanis
ATATATATATATATATATATATATATATATATATATATATATATATACAGTGAGGAAAATAAGTATTTGAACACCCTGCTATTTTGCAAGTTCTCCCACTTAGAAATCAGGGAGGGGTCTGAAATTGTCATCGTAGGTGCATGTCCACTGTGAGAGACATAATCTAAAAAAGAAAATCCAGAAATCACAATATATGATTTTTTAACTATTTATTTGTATGATACAGCTGCAAATAAGTATTTGAACACCTGTCTATCAGCTAGAATTCTGACCCTCAAAGACCTGTTAGTCTGCCTTTAAAATGTCCACCTCCACTACATTTATTATCCTAAATTAAATGCACCTGTTTGAGGTCGTTAGCTGCATAAAGACACCTGTCCACCCCATACAATCAGTAAGAATCCAACTACTAACATGGCCAAGACCAAAGAGCTGTCCAAAGACACTAGAGACAAAATTGTACACCTCCACAAGGCTGGAAAGGGCTACGGGGAAATTGCCAAGCAGCTTGGTGAAAAAAGGTCCACTGTTGGAGCAATCATTAGAAAATGGAAGAAGCTAAACATGACTGTCAATCTCCCTCGGACTGGGGTCCATGCAAGATCTCACCTCGTGGGGTCTCAATGATCCTAAGGAAGGTGAGAAATCAGCCCAGAACTACATGGGAGGAGCTGGTCAATGACCTGAAAAGAGCTGGGACCACCGTTTCCAAGGTTACTGTTGGTAATACACTAAGACGTCATGGTTTGAAATCATGTATGGCACCTGCTTAAACCAGCACATGTCCAGGCACGTCTTAAGTTTGCCAATGACCATTTGGATGATCCAGAGGAGTCATGGGAGAAAGTCATGTGGTCAGATGAGACCAAAATAGAACTTTTGGGTCATAATTTCACTAAACGTGTTTGGAGGAAAAAGAATGATGGGTACCATCCCAAGAACACCATCCCTACTGTGAAGCATGGGGGTGGTAGCATCATGCTCTGGGGGTGTTTTTCTGCACATGGGACAGGGCGACTGCACTGTATTAAGGAGAGGATGACCGGGGCCATGTATTGCGAGATTTTGGGGAACAACCTCCTTCCCTCAGTTAGAGCACTGAAGATGGGTCGAGGCTGGGTCTTCCAACATGACAATGACCCGAAGCACACAGCCAGGATAACCAAGGAGTGGCTCTGTAAGAAGCATATCAAGGTTCTGGCGTGGTCTAGCCAGTCTCCAGACCTAAACCCAATAGAGAATCTTTGGAGGGAGCTCAAACTCCGTGTTTCTCAGCGACAGGCCAGAAACCTGACTGATCTAGAGAAGATCTGTGTGGAGGAGTGGGCCAAAATCCCTCCTGCAGTGTGTGCAAACCTGGTGAAAAACTACAGGAAACGTTTGACCTCTGTAATTGCAAACAAAGGCTACTATACCAAATATTAACATTGACTTTCTCAGGTGTTCAAATACTTATTTGCAGCTGTATCATACAAATAAATAGTTAAAAAATCATACATTGTGATTTCTGGATTTTTTTTTTAGATTATGTCTTTCACAGTGGACATGCACCTACGATGACAATTTCAGACCCCTCCATGATTTCTAAGTGGGAGAACTTGCAAAATAGCAGGGTGTTCAAATACTTATTTTCCTCACTGTATATATATATATATATATATATATTCAAAAAAAATTAGATTAATAAGGCTTTTCTAAACAGGATTTTGACTATACCCTCTTTAATGGTGCTGTACCTTCAATTATAACCAATAAAATAATGTACAATCAGTAAAATTGTGCAAAAGTTATTTAAATATGCTAATCTGTTAACATCTCATGATTGAGACCTCCACTTTAATACAGATCATGAAAAATGTCCATTTTATTTTCACATCAATTCGACCTTGTTACCTGCTACATTCACGCCTCTGAAATATTTGCAATATTCCCCAAGTTCAACAGAAAATTGCATCATCCAAAGTGGCTGAAGATCAGAGGAAGGAGAAAATTAGGTTTTTGCTTCTCCTATTTCTTTCAGTGATATTGTTATATGGACGGATGGGATCTTTGAATTTACAGCCCTGTAACAAAAATTACAGTTTAGAGAGGAAATAATTAGTTAAACAAATATAGTCATATATAAATCATTTAATCATTCTAAATGTTCTCATGGCTGAATTTTTTTATTCGTTAACGTTTCGCAAATAGAGTATAAGTGCAGCCAGTGTCAAGGTACAGAGGTATCAACTAGAAGAGTTTGGATTCAGTGCTGCAAATTGAATCCATTGACGTTTGGATACAATGCTGCAAAGATTCTACAATTTTGTCGGATATTCACCTTTAACAGCAGGTGCTATGGATCTCAGCGTGTGTTACATCTATCAGCATGGCTTCCTGGTTGTGTGTTTGTTCGCATAGGCATGCGCATATTGTTGTGTTGTCATGTTTTTATTTTCATGTCTTGTGTCCACCTCTTTCTTGTCACTGGCTGTCTTACTAATATGTCCTGATTGCATACAGTTGTTCCCTTAATTAGTCTGTGTATTTACAACCTCGTGCCAAGTCTCATCAACTGCACAGTGTTTCTTGTTCTCTAGTTAGTGGTCATGGTTTTCTTTTTAACTCATATATGAGTGGTTTATGAATTTCCTGCCTGATGTTAATCCCTGTCTGAGTTTTGACCTTTTGATACTGACTTTTGACAAAGATTCCTGATTTGCCCTAATGAATAAAGAGCACTCTGATCTTATGCACTTGGTGCAGCACTCTTGCTACTTCACCCCACCAGTCTTTACAGGGTTATGAGAGGTTAATGGAACTGCAATTGCAGAATTATTAGCCAGGTGCTAGGAGCAGTCACACACACAAAAAGAATTTGGAGTCAAAGTTTTTTTTCGTAAATAAAATCCTTAACATTTGATTCAAGTTGAAAGCACACAATTGTACAGGAAGTTTTTTGTATGTTTGGGGTTCACCTAAGTGGCCGAAGTATGTTCTAGCATGAGAATGAATGGAAAGGGGTGCTCAAGGAGCACATAATGAAATGATGGTGAGGTGTCCACACATGTATCATTAGTGCTACAATTATTGTCTAAGGTTACTTCATAATAATTTGTTATTGTCCACATTTACTCTCTTTCTATACTCAATATATGACTTCCTGGCCCGATCGCACACTGACGACCTTTCACTGTTTATGTGATTGCCATTTGAGTAGCAGCTAATCCACGCTGGAACCCGAGGTATTAAGATTCAGAACCACATCAGGAAAAAAAGAAATGTGACTTTTTTTGGCAAAACAGTAATTTCTTTACTGAAGTAAAAAACGCAACAGCAGAAAACTGTATATGGTCAACTGCATTATTTACACATTTCTCTACATGATGTAATTTCTTTGTAATTCACAGTTGCTCTGTAGAGCAGCGGAAGAAAAGAAAAGAAAATCAGCACCATGGCCTTCCATAGTCTTATTAGCTTTCCTGCCACCCCAGATCGTTTAGCATTGGGACTTGAATAATTATAGTTATGTAATTTTTATATGTCTTCAAGGTCAATATGAAAATAAAAGGCATAAGATTTTAGAAAATTACTCGTTTATGAGGGAAGGTCACCATGACAATTATATCTGTTCTACTTAAAATATTGCCTTCCTGCAAAAGGCGATTCCGTGACAAGCGGGAACCATGATTATGCGACTTTTGCCATGCGTGCTTATAGCTGAAATAGCAGCTTTAGCAGCGTTGCATGGTTTGGGATAAATTGTACAGAGCTGCAATAAAACAGCCATTGACTAGTTCTGAATGCTCTAGGAGTGCTGTATAGGTGTGAGCAAACTGAAGTTTATTTTTAGAATCTATAGACAAGCTTCTGTTCACAAAAATGGATGAGCTGGCTCGAACGACTATGGATGGATCCAGGTGAGTTTAAAAGGCACTAAATGAAAGTGATAAGGCTTTGCCAAAGTCTGAGATTAAGGCATATTTCATTTCGGCAAAAGTTTTTTTCAACCTTTTCCAATTTGTTAAAATTTTCATTGTTCCAATAAAATATAATCAGTTTGATTTGGATCTTCTGAAAAAAAAAAAATAATAAATTCTGATTGGCAGTGAAATAGAATAAAAAAATATACAGGATTTTACATTTACATTTATTGCATTTGGCAGACGCTCTTATCCAATGGGACTTACATTTGATCTAATTCATACCATTGAGCAGCTGTGGGATTAAGGGCCTTGCTCAGAGGTTCAGAAGTGGCATCTTGGTATGGCTGGGATTTTAACTCACGACCTTCGGTTTCAACACTCAAGTACCTTATACCTTTCACAGTATAAGTGAACAAATCTGAAAGGGTTAAATATAGTTTTCTGCAATAAACAACCTCTTAATGCAGGTACATTTTTAATATTAGACAAAAAAGAGTGCAGGTTTGTATTCAACTTCCTCTAAACTACAGGGTGATTTACTCATCTATATTTTTTAAAGTATGGTTATACTTCAATTATACCATCCGATATCACCCAGTACTACTATACAAACTGCTTAGCAAAGTCACATTTCTAGTAAAATACATTATTTCACTAGAGTACGCGCTACACATGTATAATTAAAGCTTTCATTTTCCACTCAAGCAGGATGCTCGTTCTTCTTTCCTTGCCAACTATTTTGAACCAAGCAGGATGGAGCAATTAGAGCAAATAAGATCAATCTGCAGAGAAAGAGGTTTCATCTCATTAGTTCATTAGTCCTCCATCCTATCCACTCCCCCATAATAATACGTTCTGGCTGTTCTGTTGAACCCACAGTCGTTGTACGCTGAAAAAAAGGGCAAGTCTATTAAAGCTTACAGCTGCAGTGCTGCAAAAGCATAACCACGCCATTGCTGATGCAGTGAGACGCAACTGCAAAGGTCACTGAACATATAGGAACATAGGTCTACTGCTCCCTAACGAAACAGTCTCTTGTGCTGGCTGACTACAAATGCTCTAATATACCTGCAACCCAAACTCAATTTTTGTTAGGAACGAAATCTTTTTTAGTTTCTAGTGAAATTACAGCCATTTACCTTTACATTAATGTGTTATATATTAGGACTTATGAATAACCAAATCTGATTGATGCTGGTAATTTCCTATAATAGCAGCTCTGTAATTTGTTAGCAATTTGACAACAACAACTTAGGCCATGCCCACACTAAAATGTTTTTGCTTGAAAAAGCATATTTTCCTCTCTGTTTTAGCCTTCCGTCCACAATGAGAGTTTTTAGTCAACGAAAACGTACCGTAATTTCCGGACTATAAAGCGCACCCATATATAAGCCGCACCCACTGAATTTTACAAATATTTTTATTTTTAACATAAATAAGCCGCACCTGTCTAAAAGCCGCAGGTGTCTACACTAATGTACTTTACACAGGCTTTAACGAAAGACACGTTACACACGGTGTAACGGGTGAAATATGTTGCGCTTCCTTTAGGAGCATAGCGGTATTTTGGGAATAGCATGCCAGAAGCGGGCTATCCCTTCACCCTGACTCAACGCGTTACAACGGCTTGTATCTAAACAGCAGCCGACCAAGAAAGTCATTGTTCACTGTCTTCCTCCTTCCTTTCACAACTATTTCTCTCGGGAGTTTATCTTTTGGCATCGTCGTGCGTTTAAAAATCACCCGATGGAAGTTTTTTCTCCCGATGCCGTGCAGCTCAGAACACAGGTGAGGTGCGTTTTTTCGTTTCCGTTCGGAAATTTCATTGGTCTAATGTTACGGGGCTCAGTTTTTTGGCTTGAAGTTTGTGAAACCGGGAAAAACCCAGGAAAAATTCATAAATTAGCCGCTTCGTTGTTTAAGCCGCGGGGTTCAAAACGTGGGAAAAAAGTAGCGGCTTATACTCTGAAAAATACGGTAGCTTTTTGGAAGTGCTCTCCAAAGTAGCTAAATTTGAAAACGCATCACAGTTTTTGAAAAACGACGTTTTCACAGTCCACACTGCACATGAGCAAAACGTAAGATGCTTCATCCTGCATAATTTCCGCCTGCCATTCATATAATTTCCAGCTTTTTAAAACATAGTGGCAATGACAAAAAATGCGTCAACGTTTTTGAACGTTTTCACAGTCCACACCACGATGCGAAAACTGCATTTTCAAATGCATCCATTTTGTACAGCGTTTAAAAAAAAGATACGTTTCAGTGTGAACATGGACTTAGTCATTGATACGACGTTTCAAAGAGCCAGAAAGTACATTTACTCCAGGCGGAAATGACGCAGATCGATGTGTAAGCATTTTCGGACGTTTCTGTGTGGATGAGCAACTTTTGGGAAACGATTGAAAACAAAAGTGTGGACGTCGAGCGTCTTTTAGATGAAAACACTGATTTCAAATTTACCTGTATATGATGTAGAAACGTTTCAATTTGATTGAAAGGAGTCTCCAGTGTATTGCTGTATGATATACAAAAGTCAAGCTGCAGGCTTCAATGTGTCAGCTAATAAAACCCAATTTAAATATTGACAATCAAAGCTTTACCCAGGCTGTAAACTATACATGCAAAGAAATTAGATTCACAAAAATGTGCCTATCGATCACTGCTTCAACCCTCAGATATCAATCAATTATAACTAAATTCTAATACCTACTGTCTGCTGTTTTTTGTTTTTTTTTGATAGAGGGAAAGAGACCCAACAGTATAAACTAATGAGAGCTGTTCAATACATTCCTGTCATGTGTTATTTATTCCAAGCTATATTCCTTTTTATAAAAACAAGTGCATCCACTATACTCCTGCTGAATCATTGTTACGGAGCAACACTGCACGCAAGGGATTGTGGACTTCTGTAAACAGCTACTTGTTATTTTTTAGAATAAGTCCATAAGCTGGCCAGGCATAATGGCCATCTTTTTTTTTTTTTACAGGAAGCCTGAACACAGGTGGAGAATGTTATATATAATCTCCACAAAATTGCTCAAATACACTGTTAGGAACGTCTACAAAATGTCAGTCGCCCATGCTAATAATCTGCCCACGCTAATTATCCCCTCACACCAAACTTCCACCCACACCGATAATCTACCTACCACTGATATAGTCGTATAGCACTTACATGATCCTTATTAGGTATTCAAGCGCAAGCTTTTAAGTCTCAACCCTCTCTCGCCACATCATGCTTTAGCTGTATGCTATTTCAAACGGAAAAAGCAATTTCCTCAACCAGGACTGAGCCTGAAACTAAATGTCCATGTTCAAGTATGCGGATTACAAGAAAGCACTTCTTGGTGTAATTGTAGCATTTAATGCGGGCATGTACCATAGCGTCGACCTGTAACACTAAACTCAGCACTATAAATGTACAAATTCACTTGAAAATTATAATCGTGCCATGTTGAACAGACCAACAAAAGGACAATCTTTGGATTGTCTATAAGATTCTGGAGATAGCATCAGTGCACTAACAGTCACAGTTGGTATCTTCACTTTCTTTGAACAATTATGTCTTCTTTGTATGCAGCCTCAGAACCGCATGCAGGTTACAATACATTGCAGTCGAGGATTAAAAGAACAGGCTTGTGACGGTTGATTTAGTGTACTGATTGCAATTCTTCCTAAGCTTTTACGGAAAATACATATTACAAAATAAAAAAAAATAAATAAAAAATAAAAAATCTCTCTCATTATTCATATGACTTCAATTCCAAAAAAAGTTGTGTAAGTCTAAAAAAGTGTGAAAAAAATTGTAAAATGTAAATACATTAAATACAAAATATGTGATAGATCTGCAAGAGTGAAAGGGAAAGTTTATAGATCTGTGGTGAGACCTGCGATGTTGTATGGATTAGAGACAGTGGCATTGACTTAAAGACAAGACGTCTTAACCTGTAATGACCATTGCTATGGTGAACTGAAGTACAGGTAGTCCACCAGCAACAATGAGTTCGACGATCTTATGATAACGATAGCGATACAATTTTTTTTTTTTACAAATCTTAAAATTTTCGTACGATGTGTTGGGACGCTGCCAGGATGTACACATCTCCCACCTTGTGAATTGCCTTCAATTGAACATGTAGTCTCCATAAACTCCGTAGTAAATAATAACCCTGTAATGTTTTGCCAAATGCTGCCACGCGATAAAATTAATTTGTTTCTAAAACATATTCGAATGTTAGCACTCCGTTAAGATTCTGCCGCAGCCATATTCCTGAAAGATGGATGCTTTCTGTGCTTCTGACATTAGCCTATTAATTGGCAGCAGCTCAGCTACAGCTGGAGTACAGCACCTAGAGGTGGCCTGCACTTAATTAAACAATTCTGGCATACGCACGTCTGATAAGCAAAGGCAATTCATTTCGAGTTTCTGCCATCAATTAAAATGTGACATTTAGGGAAAATTGCAGCTCATTTTCCGAATGGAACAGCAAAGCTCTTCTCCGTTGTGCATTTCTCAGCGTCTGAGGCCAACATAACATGTCAGATATAGCAGGTACACTGTTTGAATGAATGCTCATGCTGACAGCATTTTAGACTGCGATTTTTTTTTTGTTGCCTTTCTGATTTTTCTATCGCCGTTTCCTGATGCAGTCTCTACAGCCCTGCGCACACTGCGTCTATCCATCACCCGGCGCTGTACTGACAGGTCCGAGGTGCTGAGTAGGATCCAGTTAGGTTGCACTGAGGCTTTGTGGCACAATGTATTAGTCAGAATAATGCTGTGTCAGTAGAATTCTCGGTGGATTGTCTGACCGCTTTTTCCCTAGACCGAATGACAAACAGATTTGGCCCGGGATCTGTCATTCTGAAGTGCTGCAGTCATCACCACGTTGTCTCGGCTGGCACCTCAAAAGACAAATGTGCCACAAGAGCACAAACTGAGGTGTATTTTGTATGTAGATCGGCTTTTTAACTCCAAGATCATTGTGTTTTGGTCTCTTTGTAGCTCTGTGCTATAGCCATTTTACGTAGGGATGTGCATCTCCATAACTGAGGCTTACGCAATTCGCATCTTGATGCATAGACAACAATTCCCCCCTATTACGATGCAGTGCAATCCGATTTCACAATGTGATTCAGTCCAATACGATGCAAAAAAAACAATGCAATGCAATTCAATATAATACAGATAGTTCATTCTTTAATTTCTTTGGCTCAGACAAAACAGCAAATCATCAATTAACTTAAGTACCGTCTAACTTCTAACGCGTGGCCCTTTCACAAACAGGCTTTGTAGTGAAAAAAAACTAAAGAAAAAATATCAAATAAAATAAATAAAACCAGACAATATTTTTTTTCCTGTTCTGTCTGCAGGAAGTTGTGGCTCTACCTCTGCCATGTTAATCTGTATTCTATGTGACTCTCAGGACACGCCTCGGTCTCCATAGTGTTGTGATACCTCATATTCACATAGCAGCAATAGTGCTGAAAGAACATACTTGAGAAACAGTTTAGCCAGGAGAAATCAATCAACGTATAAAATATTGGTCATAAATTTTCAGTTGCTTTCTAAATAATAAAAGTATAGCGCTTATGAAATAATAAAATTGTAGTTGTTATGAATGCAAATATGTAAAAAAAAAAAAAAAAAACGTTCATTACATCATTAACCAGTGAATCAGTGAATCTCGCTATCCCACCTGGCACTTTAGTCTATTTATATAATAATACTTGTTGAGATCGTATTCTTACCACAATAGCATGATTGCTAAAAGCTTTTCGAGATTAGAAAGGTGAGTGGCTTCCTAAAAGGATCCACTTCAATCCCTCAGGCTTTATTTACCGCATTACATTGCATGTAATCCTTTTAGAGCTACAGCTCTTGGCCTGTGACTGAGTTCCGTGATTGAGTTTCGGCTACTGTTTGCACACACTCAATATGCAATTCGGAAATATTACCACAGCACACAATATATGCTGTCATGCTTTGTGAGCATCAGCTCTCCTTAGCTATCAACGCTTTACTTCATTACATGCACCCCCGCGTCCTGACTGTAACAGTTACAGATTATTAATTACAGTATGGCAGCACGTTTCAAAGGGCAAAGTCTTGTTTTAGGATGCGCATATCCATTCGAGTAAAAAAAAAAAAAAGAATAGTAATAAAAATACAACATTCTAATGTCTACACTGAGGTGCTGACTAACCTGTATTAAAGCATGTGGGTGATCAGGCTTTATTGCACAGGATTAGCCTTAGCATCTGGGCAGCAAGGTGAGCTGAGCTCGGCGCATGCTAATGCAGGCCCTGCAGGCAGTCTGGCACTGGAGAACATGCGGAAAGTCGAGCACAGAGTCTACCTCAGTGCCCTCCGCTAAAACTCTCATTAACATGCCCTGCTCCAACTGCCTCGGTGCTATAAATCACACTCCTCTTCTCTACACACTGAATACATAAAACAGAACCATTCAGAGAAAGAGAGACGCATAAACATAAAGAGGGAAATGGAATGACCAATGAGGTGTACGAGGAAAAAAAAAAACCCGTGGGGTTTATAAACTTCCGCAACACAGGGTTCACAGTGTTGCTCGATCCAATACAAATAAAGGTCAACCGATCGTTTTTATCGATACAGATTTTTATTGTAATTGGCGATAACTGATTAATGGATACTGTATTGTAAATACAGTAAGTACTGAACTTTATTGCAAAAAAACAATAATACTGAATCATGAATATGTGCAAGATTAAATAAATATGAATATATTCATTATATTAAATATAGAGGTAAATAAAATACATTCAAACTGAAACAAAAAGTAACACTCCAAATAAATAAAAACAATTTACATCCAAAATAAAAATAAATAAGACACATTAAATAATCAGCATGTGGCGTCAGTGATTCGCTTGTGGAGGCTTCTCTCGTACTGTATTAATCTGCAAAACCGATGAATCGGTCGACCTCTAAATACAACTAGACAAAGACAACAAAGACACCATATATGTATCTTACACGTCAAGTCAAGTTTATTTATATAGCGCTTTTCACAACAGACATTGTCTCAAAGCAGCTTTACAGAAATTAACAGTTAAGGTGAATGGTGTGCATTTATCCCTGATGAGCAGCCATGGCGTCTGTGGCAAGGAAAAACTCCCTTAGATGTTATGAGGAAGAAACCTTGAGAGGAACCAGACTCAAAAGGGGAACCCATCCTCATTTGGGTGATATCAAGAGTGTGACCATAAATCTTTAAACATCACAGAACACTGGAGAGTGAGAACTAACATCAGCACTGGAATGTAAGCTCATGAGTAAATGTCATGTAAAGCAATAGAGAATCTTATACTAGCCAAAATCTATTGTAATTGCATTTCAATTTTAATTTCAAATGATAAATGACACAGACTAAAATATCGGGACACCTGACTTTTCCACAGACTTTTGTGGTTCGTCCCCATACTGATATCACAAAGTTGGAGGTACACAATTGTATAGGATTTTCTCTATACTTCTCTTCACTAGGAGACCCGAACCTGTTCCAGCATGACACAAACTTATATCTATATAGTGGATATCCCATGATATTACTTTCTCTCTAGAATCGATGAAACAATTACATAGCTGCACACATTCATGGCTGCTTTTTTGACCATTTTGTGAACTAAACATCAGTGAAACTCAGCGACACTGAAAAGGAGAACAAGAACAAAAAACACAGGGCTGCCAAAAGGGAAGCAATGTGTATACAAAATATGAAAAGAAATGATCAAAACACTAGAGTGAACTTCAAGTTTCAGGTATCCAATTGAAAGAAGTACTTTCCTTTTAAGGCGCAAGTTCCTCATGTTTTAGTTGAGCTGATGCGAGTTCTGTGTAGTGTTGTGAGTAGAGTTATGCTGTGTGTCACACACTTCCATGCTTGTTTTTGCTTGTTTCCATGCTGATTTTGCTCCAGCACACCATTTAGAGCGCCAAGCTAAGCAAGATGTTTGCAAATTATGCAAATGCAATTTGCTGTACTTTTATACCTTTTATTTTTTTTTTTTACCATTTATAGATACGTCTGTTGTTGTGGAATCTTGATGAGAGAGGTTATCACTGCAAATCAGAACAATCATTCTCTCACCAGTCTTTTGTCTTGCAAAGTGAAATAAATGGACTGAAATACCCAGAAAGTGCACAATTTTCCACAAAACATTGACACTGGAGACTCCTTTCAAACAGCTCAACGCTAAACTATTTTTTAAAGTATGTTGTTCAGTCGATTGCCTCTTCAGGATTGCCCGAAAATGAACCTCATTTGGCGGGTAATGTTGCACAACTCTTTTTGTGTAATTCATTCCATGAAGTAGAGTTGCTATTGAATTGAATTGAATTGGTGGAATGTGAAAGAATTCGGTGCAGTATAAAGTCTCAGAGGACCCCCTGAAAATCACATTAAAACTTTTGGCAAGGGTTGTGATGGAAAGCGACAGCTTGGAGTGTACACCGTACTAAACTAAAAAAAAAATAATCATCAGATGCATTTTTACAACTCTTGATCAGTAGGATTCATGGTGCTGGCTTCATATGTGGCCAGTTTTGACCACAATCAAAATTAAGAGGTCTTAAATCAACATGGAGTGAGTATAAATAGGGCCCACGGCTTTGATTAATCAAACCACAGCTGCTTGCAGCAGGATCGAAGTGATTAAATGTGTGCCACTAGGCATGAGTGAGGGTTTGGAGGCACAAGCCGAAAACGAGGTTCACGCTTGTTTGGCCTTGCTGCAAATCAAGATACCTCCACCCTTACAGCTCAAGGCTAGGCGCATGGTGTTTATCTTTTCCACCATCAACTGCCTTTACAACAAAGTGTTACACAGCCTTCCAAACCTCCGAAAAAAAACAAGGAATTACTTCCAAGGCTGTGGCATGTCTGGCACGACACGATGGTTTTGTCCAGAACAAACGACATCTTTGCATCATTACACAGGAGAAAAGGATGAAATCCAAACTAGGAAATGCGAAACTAGGTGCTAGAAGGTGTGCGGCCATTACGAGCGCTGACCTCAGCATGTGCAGCGCCCTCTACGCGTGCGAGCGGATTAATAAAGGTCTACACCGGGACAGGCGATAAATAAAATATAAGTGTAAATCATACATATGGACTGACGCCAAGCTCCGAGTCTGACTTCAGCACATCACCCTGGAGCAAGAGAGGAGCTGAATCTAAAGTAACACTGAGATGTCATTGTCATTCAGCTTCACTGTGCGATGACACATACATCAGGATATACACCAGTGTTCACTATAGAGTTCTGCTACAACACAAGTCCCAAAAAAGAAAAAAAAAAAATTGGACCAAAACGAGGTGTTTCTGCAGAAATAGAAATGGAATTAATTTCCTTAGAGCAGTCCTATCTATGCAAGCTCATCTAGGGATGTTTGGAAATGATTTAATGACAGCAATGGGGACATAATCTAACACTGTACACACATCGATCACACAATAAAATACAAGTAATGATGTAAAAAAAAAAAAAAAACTACGCTTCTGAGTGCAGAAGAATCGAAGCTTTGTGAAATATGGCTTATTGCTGTGGCAGGAAAGGCAATTCATTTGGGCTGAAGTGAGTCCTATGTATGTGTGTGTGTGTGTGTGTGTGTGTGTGTGTGTGTGTGTGTGTGTCTCTTTGAGAGAGAGAGAACGCATGGACTAGGCGAAGTCAGCCCAGCTCCCACATACAGGCTCTGTCACCGTTTCTGTGGTGCAGGAAGCCACGTTAGCAAACAGAGAGTAGGAATCAATACACAGCAGTCAGATCCACAGCTGGCAGCTGCAAACACAGACATACCAAAGTCAATGCAGTAAGAAAATGAGTAAAAATAGAATCAGGAGTAGTGGAGGGTTCATTAGTATCCAAGGTGTCAACCGTATATTGAAAGTCATGTGGCGAACTGATTTTGTGTGTGTGTGTGTGTGTGTGTGTGTGTGTGTGTGCATATGAGACAGCTCTTCACCATCATTCTGCTGTCCTGAACCTCATTCAGTACAAGTATACCTTTGGTCAAGGCCACACATTTTTTTTTTTTGTACAAGATGTATCAGTTTTTTCCCTAAATGCCGTTTTTAAAAATCTCAAAATTTGCCAGTGTAGAACAATTACAGCATGGTTTAGGGTTCTATTGAACGTTTCTTATTAAATACTCTCACCAAAAGAAATTGTAAAATCCGTTTCATCAAGTCATCCAATTGGTCAATCATCAGGCTGCAGCGTGTGGCATTGCAGGAAACCGTGCACATATGGATCAAGCACTTCATTTATCAATCACATGGAGCATCAGAAAGAGGAAGAATAGTAGGGGTGGAAAGGTTACACGTATTCGTACCTAAATTTTCCGGTACAGGGCTTTCGGTTCGGTGTACTGAATGCAATTCTTTTTTACATGCGGAACATAGTTGAAGTCTGAGTTACCACGGAAAACTAGTTTGTTGAGTCTCTGCCTCACACTGTTTTACTGTTGTGTCAATGTTTGTTTTTTTTTTTGTTTTTTTTTATTATAATTAAAGTTTTCTCCCTCCTCCAGCTCCCCCAAAGCTCCGATGCTTGTCAGTTCACATTTTCTCTTATCAAAGCACCCAAAGCACGATCAGCCTGAGAAACTGAGACTATAGCGAGGAATTAGAGAAGCGTCCGAGCGCAAGTTGGAGAGATAAAAATACAAATTTGCATTGGAAAGCTAAGAGGAAAAAGAAAACACATACAGTGGAGGATGTTCACGCTCCCTCTCCACCTCTCTCCCTCCATCATACCCACGAAAGAATGTATGTAGGTTGTAAGAAACTCAACGCAACTGAGGTCCTTTATCTGCCGTATAGGCCGGGAAACACCCACCAGAGTGAATGAATGAAGGACGAAAAGAATGGAGACATTTCTTACAGTATGCTGAAATAAGTAAAAGGGTTAAGTAGATCTCTTCAGAAAATTAAATGTAAAACACACACACACACACACACACACACACACACCACACACACACACACACACACACACACACACACACACACACACACA
>JAAIIK010000027.1:3299958-3312040 GCA_014706435.1 Silurus glanis
GAAGTCCCCCTCATGTGCGATAATGTGAAGTGGAAAGCGTGGGGGACAAACATGCGATTATATTAATAAGTATGCCAACACCACCATGACAAGCAATGAATTAAACATCACGTGCATACAGAGATACTCTAATTATTGTGGAGACTTGCTGAAACTCATCAGTGCTCCTGAAGAACAGGAGGGTAGGATACAGCAGAGGGCTGCCTCAAACCTGCCTGGGGGGAAACTTGTAGG
This sequence comes from Silurus glanis, assembly GCA_014706435.1. Taxonomy (NCBI): domain Eukaryota; kingdom Metazoa; phylum Chordata; class Actinopteri; order Siluriformes; family Siluridae; genus Silurus; species Silurus glanis. The sequence continues at coordinate 3,300,193 of JAAIIK010000027.1, forward strand.
AATTGCTTTTAATCATTATGGATTTGGTTTCGGTTTGCAAGAAAAGGACGGATTAAACAAACTGAAAACATTTCGAACGAACAGTCACACAAATCCGTGGAAATATGTGGAAAAAACTAATTTCACTTATGAAAGGTATTATCAGTAAGCTCTCACAGTACATCTGAAATTAGACTCCAAAGTGCTGTGAATGCAAGAAATGCAGGACATTCCTATAAACTTTCCAGACTACAAGAACTCGCAAAGTTATAAAATCAAAGATGCAACTCCGTTGAGTATCTTTAAATAACTTATTGTGATGTTCTCTGTGCTACTCGAATAGTTTGCTCGCAGTTATTTATTGTAAAAATGATTGTTTCCTTCCATGGGAAAAGCCGATACATTGTCCCACAGCCTCACTATATTTAGGCCTTTAAAGCTTATTAATAATGAAAAGGGTCGAGAAGGCGTTGAGATGGAGACAGCACATGCAGTCAGACGGACTGAATGGCCGATTGGAGCTGAACGCTCTAGATCACACCATGTATTCAACAGTCTTCCAAACAGTACATCACCAACACAGCAGGCTAATATAGGCTGCAGTGAAACGTCTGGCAATTTCAATAAAATCAAGATATAAATACTTTGATGATAAATAAGATGTCTACCTCCTCTCTGCCATATTCTATTTCATGATTAGAATTTCCTACGCTTCGGAAGACTCTGCAGCGTTCGATGATGAAAACTGCTTTAAATGGTAATGGCTGTTAAATGAAGGAGCTTCATTTCCTTAAATGTTTTCATTAAATTAAAACAGGTCTAAGTGATGGATATCTAAGAGCATAAAGCCTCCATTAAGTAAGTATCCTGGGAACACTGGGCGTAATGCCGGATTACATACTTCCATCACCGGGTCAGCACAGGGCAACCTGCACAGACACATTCACACTCCTGTTCACATCTAGAGGAAATTTAGAGCAGCCAATCAACCTAAGGTCATTTTTTTTAACCCAGAGGACATTCAGAAGTAGACAAGAAGAGGATGAGAAAACTCCAAACAGAGAGCAACCTGAGATCAGGACTGAAACTGGAACTCTAGAGCTGTGGTAGGGTTTTAGTCTTAGAACAAATATTACTTTTTTGGAAATTTGCTAATAATGTGGTTAAATCACATTGTCACTACATCCTATAGTTTATTCATCATGTTGCAAACAATAATTCTGGATCATATACAGTATGTTCGAGTCGAAATACAAGACGAAATAGAAAACTTGATTTGACCTCCCTAACATACATTATTATGGCTTACCTCATATGACCAGACGCACTGGGTTCCCCCGAATCGCCGAACGCAGCGTCCCACTTCTACATCCTCGTGCGTCGTGTACATCTCCTTCAGACAAGTGCCGATACGGGGAACCATCTTGCGCAGCACCTCGCGGCTAAAGATCATACCAGGGCCACCCATGCAAAAATTCTCCCCAGGCTCCAGCGCCAACTTGCCCAGTTCTTCAGTAGTGCCTAGACCCGTCTGACCAAGATACATTGGCTTACTGCTGTTGAGCGAACGCAAAAAAAGCTCCAGCTTTTCACCTAAAACAGACCGAAAACACAAACACAAGAATGTATTACGATGTTATTACATTTGGCCAGTCTTTATGGTGAAAGAGACGTCATTCTACTTTTATGAAACCAATAGATTAAGTGATGGTTTTCCACCTGGGTGTGTCTACGACAGGTTTAATAAAGAAAAGCACACATTTCGTCTGCTCCTGCACCTTGCTTGTTTTTCAGTTTGAGAAGATTTCTGTTCTTCTTTATTTCAAGTGCGGCCGATAAAAAATATACACGACTCCAGAGAGAAACCAACAGTCATTGGGTTAAATGGCACTCGCAAACGTAAAAAAAAAAAGAAAAAGATCAACACAAAGCTTTTCAAACTAAGAAACAAATCATCACAGCTCTCAGGACCAATAACACCAAGCACTTCTATTTACTACAGATTAAGAATCGATATGACAGAGCATGGCATTTCACTAATAAACTTTAATATGTGCATGGAAATATGTTCTTGGAGAACAATCTATATATATATATATATATATATATATATATATATATATATATATATATATATATATGGAATGTCCATCCTACTGATCTCTAGGCCACTGTGCATTCCTGAAACATGACATATAATTACTTAATTACACTAAAAACTTGACGTCTAAAACAACTTGATGAAATAAATGCCCAAGGAAGATCTCCAAGAGTATATAAAAAAACACACAATGAGATTAGATAACCTAGAATATATTGGTCTTGTGTCTTTAGCAAGACGTTACGATGAACATTAATTAAATTAAAGTATTTTATCCAGACATTCATGAGCAATAACCTTCATAATGAGCAGTAATGTTGCTTTTTTCATCACACTGCATGAACTAAGTGCCAATTTTTGTATCTGCCTGAAAGGTGAGGTCTCTACATTCCATAAAGTATTCCACTCTAAATCATTAGTGTGGTCTTTCATGGATTTCCGATAGCTCACTAAGGTTTAGGCTTTGCTTGACAGGAAATAGTAAAAAGTAAATCTACTGCCTGTCCTGGTGGCAGCAGCTGGACACGGAGTATATCATAGCTTTTTGATGGGAGGCTGCCATTACGTAATTGCATGCCTGGCACTAAACGCAGAGGACACACCACTTCCCAGAACTCTGTCTAGCTTCTTCACCTCGGATATAGACGTCATCATCGGCCCTCATGAACCACTCGTATTTGTCCAGGTAGTGATCGTGCATGTACTTCAACATCATGAAGGACTTCTTCTGCGGCGGGTACGAATCGTCAACCCCTGGCAACGAGACCACGGGCAGCGGGAAAGGTAGAGGCACAGAGTCCGAGCCATGGCTGGAGAAAAACTCGACCTTTCCCGGGATGCTCGGTGCCCACGTTTTAAACACAGCCACCGCTCTCGAATCCAGGTACTTTTTAGCGGTCATGACTCCAACGTAGAGGAAGTGTCTGGGATGTGGAACGGGTCCTCCCTGGATTGGCGTGTTCACTCTTTGCTCCTCATCCTCCTCTTCATAGCTTCTCTCTCTGCTGGACGATGGTTTGTGCAGGCTCTCGGGCCAGACGTCGTTTGTCATCCGAGGTCTTGCCGGTTCTTGAATTTTCCCAACACTGTAGGGTGAGCACTTTTTGACCTCTGTAACCCGGGGCACCAGGACCCAAGATGCTGCAGTGAAGCCGAGCAAAATCCCCAGCATCACATTGGTCCACGCTTTTCTAGACCTCAATGCCATGATCAAATCAAGTCCATGCAATCATTTAGAAGCAAAAGGTGTATCGCTGCTGGGTTGAGTGAAATACACTGCAGTGCAACATAGTGCCAAGAACGTGCTCGAGCACGAACCTTCATCCATCCGCGCACCCGGACGAAATCCTCAACTCTCCCGGGACGTTAATATTATATAATAAACATGATCATGGAGCTCCTTCGAAAGCGATCATTTTCCTTCCAAGTGAAGTGTCCTTTTAGACCCGAAGACTTGTCTGAACCGTTACGAGACTCAACGCAGTGGAAACTCTTCATCGTCTCGGACAATCGCGCTACTGTTTTACCGAAAGGTTGCCATTCCTTGGGAAATCCACGACACAAAATAACAACACAAACAGAACCCAGTTTCAGACTACTTAGTTAGGCGACTATAGCAATGCGATTCCGATTCTTCTCCCTACCCTACTGTGTCCTCTGTCACTCGACTCGCCATGTTGTTTGCTTTTCGGCACTCTGAAATAACTTCGCACGATTGCCCCGACTTCCACACTTTTACCCCCCGGTGTTGTCCGAGCTGACCGCCGCAGCTGGAACCTGAGCCCCGGCCAGGAACAGCGACTTCTTTCCCCCCAACCTCAGCTCGCCAATCGCTGGGCGGAGCGTCCTCCCGAAATAACGGGCAGCTTCAAGGAAATCAAATGGAGCGCTCCACATCACACACACACACACACACACACACACAATACGTATGCCGTCGTGGTGCTACCGGTTCAGCTGTGTCACTTGGCTAAAAAAACCCCCAAAAAACTTGTGTTTCAGCGTTTCCACTACCTTTCGACGAACTCAAATAGAAATAATGACTCAAATCGAAAGAATGAACTGCTCTATTTGTCTGTCTACCTGAAAACCTTCTGGAGCCACACCTCCATTTCTTTGACTTTATGATCTGAAGACGAGTTGAGCTTCTCCCATTACTTCAAAAGCTCCTGAGAACTTCGTTTGTCCATTCTGAGGTTATAATTGCTCCTTTCATCCCATTCAATAACTCAAACATATTAATGAACAGAACACTCTCTTTCACAAAGCATCTTCAGTTGGCCTTCATGGTGTTCTTTGTACTGTAAGACCAAACCCTGAAATACTCAATGTTTAATAAAAAAATCTTTGCCTGAGTAGAAAAAAAAGGTGTGGCTGATGAAAATAAATGAGCTTTTTCCAGCCTCTATATTCCATGATTAAATTGACTAATCATTTCTTGTTGTTTTGCTGTTTATAGGACGGTGGTGAGACCTGAGATATGGTTTAGAGACAGTGGCATTGAGTCAAAGACAGGAGGTGGAGCTGGATGTAGCAGAGCTGAAGATGTTGAGGTTTTCGTTGGGAGTGATGACGATGGACAGATTAGAAATGAGTTTATTAGAGGGACAGCGCATGTAGGACGTTTTGGAGACAAGGTGAGGGAGGCGAGATTGAGATGGTTTGGACATGTTCAGAGGAGGGACATGGGGTATATATCGGTAGAAGAATGCTGAGGATGGAGCCGCCAGGAAGGAGGAAAAGAGGAAGACCAAGAAGGAGGTTTATGGATGTGGTGAGGGAAGACATGCAGGTAGTTGGGTTGAAAGAGGCAGATGAAGAGGACAGGGTGGTGTGGAGACACAGAGTGAGCTCCTTGAAGATATGGTTTTCATGCTTTGGAGATGAAGATCTTGAGTGGCCTGCTGTATGGCTCTGATCTCATCCCTACTAAACACCTTTGGGATGAACTGGAACACTGCACCCCAGGCCTCCTCACCTACATCAGTACCTGCCTTTCATGATACCCTTGCAGCTGATGAACACAAATATACAGATGATATATAGATATGAGGATTGTTTAGCATATACAATAAATTATATACAGGATAATTGAATAGAATGAATTAATACATTAATACTATTATATACAGAATAATTGTCCAGAATGACATATGTTACATATTATCTGTTACATATTACCTGTGCCAGTTCTCAAAAGGTAGGCCTATGTGCTTTAAGGCCTTACAACACAAGGATATAATTCATAAAAAATGTTGCTTACCATAATTTTTGATGCTGATAAGCTCTTTACTCTTCTTTCACACATCCATGCATGACAGATTTGTGTTGGTAAATAAAAAACTTTAGTGATCAGAAATAAGAGGAAATATCCCAGCTACTCTAGAGAGACCTTGAGAAACTGGTCCTCATTTTGTGTAGAACATACACCATTAAAAAGGATAACCAGAGACCCTTTAAAGAATACAGACAAATCCTTTTAAATGAGTCTTTGTGATAGTTTCTGGTTCTCAAACAGTAGACCTTCAGGATTCACAATGTTTCTTTCCCTCACTTTTTAAGCTGTTAAAGCTGTGTACTTTTCCCTCACCATACCTGACTTACCACATGCTGTTCATACATATCGAGTGCCAAGATTACAATGATCGGAAACATAATGTGGCTATCTGGGGGAATAGTGGAAGTGATTTCCCAGGGACCCTAGGTAAAGCATGCTTCTAGAGAACCTGACTGTCATTTACAAGATATGAAAAAAAGGCTGAGAAACTGAGGTCCCTACTTGCCACAGCAATGCCGAATTTACTCTTTAATTTCCCCTTAGATACAACTTGTGGAGGTAATTAGCTGAACATTTAGAGTGGAAAGCTTGGAGTGTGTGCTGTTATCACTGAATTCCACCATGTAGGAGTATATGACATAAGTTTGGTATTAATGGAAATTTTAAAGCACTCAGAAGGTAATTAGGATATGCCAAATTGGTATTGAGGTGTTTATATAAGCTCAATGTAGCAGCAAATTGATGCCGATGAATTTAGCCTGGGTGCTTGAAAGCTGGCAGATCACAGTCAGTGTGAAGACGCTAAAGAACAACATCTGGTCGAAAAACGACATGCTGCTAAACAATTCCCCCTCCCTCCTCTCCTTCCTTCTCTGTCTTATTTGACATCTACGCAACCTTTTCGTGACGCCACACTGACCTACGTCACCTAAATTATCACCTAGGCCATCTAGTGGTAAGAAGCTTTGCCCATGGCACTTCAGTTTACACTGTGTTGTGTGTAAACTGCAAAGTAGAATTACATTTGTTAGAGAATGAAAAACACCACATTCTGCAGCTGAACCAGTAAATGTGAATGAATACTAAATCTGAGCTCTAAAAAGTCCAAGAATATGTATAGACAGATGTATTGTGGGAATAGAGGTTTCTCAGAAAGTATAACAAGCAGATATCAAGTAACCAATTATTGAAAGAGTTAACATTTCATATATTCCTTTATTATACACATATATTACATACTGAGATATACTGTAAATGTAATTATGATATCTAGACACAATGTCTTGTTTGTACATTGAAATTAAAGAAACGTCCTGGGTGGGGTTTTTTTCTGGACACTACGACATGGCTCGGAAATAATAGAATAAGCAGATAATGTCCATCGAATGCTATTTGTGTTATAGAATACAGCTTATAGGTGTGAGTTTTCAGCTTTCCTCCTACAGAACTTCCTTAAACCATGGCCTGGGTTAGATAGGGTTACACACACCCTCCAACTGACACCTGCTTCTTCTTTAATAAGTAATGAGCGCAATGTGCCTGAGTCGAGAGAAAGCCGTGTTAGCTGGGATATAAATATGGACATTACTGTTCTCCCCAATAATAATCATCCAGAGAAATTCCTTCAACTTGATGTAGGGATGCTACCAGCAACCCACGGAATGTTCCAGATAGGAGCAGCACTTTCTGGACAGAGGCAGTGGCACAACAGGGTATACTCACAGGTAGGAGAACTCTCGTTAGCAAAACAAGAAAGCTTGATCGTACAAAGGTGGACAATGAACTGTACTTTTTTTTTTATTGTATTTATTTTTTTACAGTTGTTGGAAAAAACATTGGTCACTCCTAACCCAGAAACCATTCTACAAAAAATTAACAGTAAAGAGTACTAATAAATATTTTTTTTACAATAATATTAATTAAAAAAAATGCCTGTTTGACATTTGCTTGACATTTCTTTCACTTTTTCTACCTGAATCTTACTTTAATGTGTTATATTTTTCCCTCTGGTGTTATTTATCAAATCATTTATCTTCTTCCGGTCTTTGTAGGTAATTTCAGCTCTCCACTGTTACCAATACTGTTAGAAATATATCCTTCTATTGAGCTTTGTGCCAACATATTGCTTTTTCTGCTCATTTTGTAAGTCCCACTAGTAATTCATCTAAAATTCAGCCCAACACACACAGTAGTCTTGGTACCTGAATCTTTTTTTATTTTGCCTCAAAGATGTTGTTTCCACTAGTCAAGTCAAGTCAAGCTTTTATTGTCATTTAAACCATATATAGCTGACCAGTACACAGTGAAATTAAACAACGTTCCTCCATGAACACTGGTGCTACATTTACAACATAAAGTTACATAACAGGAACCACAGAGCTGACGACTAGTAAGTGTCCTCGCCACATAAAGTGCATCACGAGTCTTAGTCTTAGTATTTAAACCTTTTTTTTTTTTTTCAACTAGTTTTTGCACCTATATACATTTTTTCTATTGATTTCTGTTTTTACCATTTGTATTTTTTTCCACAGGTCTCTGTACCTATATTTAATTTTTCACTACATTTTTGCATTTACCTTTTCACGGGTCTTTGTTTCTAAAATATAATTTTCCACTTTATGCATAAATCAGAATACAGTGTGCTTCTCACGTCTCTAAAACGGCATCCGTTTTATTTTTACACAAATCTCTCACGTCTATATCGGAACAGATATGGATTGACTCAAGTTTACATCTGGCTGCTGTGTCATCTTCATATCTCATCATTCATTAAAACAGCATACACTGTTTCCTATGTACAAACTATAAGCGAAATAACGTTACGATCAATGCTCAATCCGATTTTTATTGTCTCTATGCATACTGATGGAGGCGTTCATCTTTAATATATGATATCTATATAATATTTAGATTTTATTAGAAGGATCATCGGTTCTAGCAGTGCATATATTATTCAGCATATTCATAACCCCCTTCTGTCGTCATTATCTATTCAACAAAAGTATATGTTTGACATATTCATTGGCTTCAGCCTTAATGTCCATTCGGTATTCTTCCTTTAGGGAGAGCGGAGAGGAAAGAGAGAGACAGAAAGACCGCCATCACCGGAGGAGGAACCTGGATTTAGAGACAGTGAGCTGGAACAGCACATTACACGACTCACTCTGAAACCAAATATCAAGCAGAACCCACTCTATGTAGACCTAAAGAAGGTTGACACGGAGGAGAACCAGAGATCGAAACCATCCTGGACCATTGAGGATTATGACAGACATTCTTTGCAGGGGAACTTAGCTATTCTACAGGTACAAAATGGTATTATTTGTACCGTCGCTCAGCAACTATGACCGATGCAGTGAATACAACACTGTTTTCTTCTTCATCAGAACGTTTTACCTTAAAGTTGATGTGTTAGAAGCAGGAAAAATGGGCAAGCGTAAGGATTTGAGTTTGATATGGGCCAAATAGTAATGGCTAGACAATTGGTTCAGAGGGTCTCCAAAACTGCAGCTCTTGTGGGCTTGTAGACTGAATAACTGTACACAGCCTAGCAGTATTATGACCTCATATCTCCAGGGTCCCTCATTTAATCTTTAGCTTTTTGAATTTCACATGATCTTTTGTGTTTCTTCTAGGATCTCTAGTTTTACTCTTATCTCTCAACCAATCGTGGATTGATGGCTTAGAATTGCCCCATGTGTGAATATGTGTGGTGCCATGGTGTCCTATGCAGGATATACCATTTACTGAAGACGAATAAAGAAAGAATATACAAATAAATGTACACATTAATGAATAAAGAAAGGCAAGAAGAAAATCTAGGTTGCATTTGCTCTTTACTTAGTAGGAAGTCGATTGACTCAACTGTTTATATTAAACATGCTCTGTGTAATAGTTGTTGCAGACCACATGCTTAGAACCTGATGACTTCTCTTCTGTCATAGGAAGACCCCAGGAAATTGAATTTTTGGCTGGAGGATCTCTACACCCCAGGCTTTGACTCCCTGCTGAAAAAGAAGGAAGCCGAATATAAAAGGAACAAAATCTGCCGAATATTGACATCAGTCATTCTGTCTGTTTGTGTAATTGTGATTGTTATCACTGTGCCAATTGTGGTGATGCAAAAAAAAGAGTGATTTGGAACATTAAAGCTTAACAGACTTATTTTTATTTTTTTAATGAGGCCCTACGTACACACAAGCTATTACGGCTTATTACTGTTATGACTGTTAAGCCTGCTTGAGGATTTTGCTATTGTGATGTTTGAATACTCTTTGAGCATGCACACAAGTTTACTATAACAGATAGTTAATATAAGTAGACATAACAATATGTACACAGAACAGGCATAACATTATGACATTATAACATTATGACCAGTAAAGTGAATACTGATTATCTCTTCATAATGGCACCTGTTAGTGGGTGGGATATTTTAGGCAGCAAGTGATGCAAGACCCAAATAGATGACTGGGTCAGAGCATCTCCAAAACTGCAGCTCTTGTGGGCTGTTCCTGGTCTGCAGTGGTCAGTGTCTATCAACAGTGGTCCAAATAAGAAACAGTGGCGAACTGTTGACAGGGTTATGGGCGGCCGAGGCTCATTGATGCACGTGGGGAGTGAAGGCTGGTCCGTGTTGTCCGATCCAACAGACGAGCTGCTGTAGCTCAAATTGCTGAAGAAGTTAATGCTGTTAATCCTCGATGGGTCACGACTGTTTTGACAGTAAAAGGGGACCAACACAATGTTAGTCAGGTGGTCATAATGTTATGCCTGATTGGTGGCCATAAAGTGCCGGGTTGGTGCATGGGTTATGAAATAGCAATATGTGAATTTTGTAATTGCTGAAGAAGTTAATGCTGTTGATGCTCGACGGGTCAGAACTGTTTTGGCAGCAAAAGTAGGACCAGCACAATATTAGGCAGGTGGCCATAATGTTATGCCTGATGGGTATTTATACTATAACAGTAGACAATATAAGGAATAATAGCACCACCAAGTGACCGGAAACCAACCAACAAACCTGACATCATAAAAAACTGCATACATTTATTACAATTAGGTATTTACTGATGATCATGTCTGCTTTTATAAACATTTTAAATAAAAAATAATAAAATTGAAATAGAAAGGAAATTAGATAAACCCACCATGGAAATTGGACGCTAATTAAGTCTTATGACCCGTTTCCATTTCATTGCATTTGCTCGGGAAAAATACGCGAATGTGCACTTATTACAAAATGAGCAATGAATGAGTTTCGGGTTTAAGTTTAATGAGAAAAAAAAAATCCAGATTTTCATGCAAGACATATACACTATACGGAATGAAGTATTTGGACATCTGACTGTTCCAGCCATATAATGTTCTCCACAAACTGTTAGAGTTAGATGTCTTAATTTAATCTAGGATACCAAAACCTGTTCCAGCATGGCAATGCCCCTGTGCACAAAGCCAACTTCATGAAGATATGGTGTACATGGGTTGGAGTGGTAGATCTCCTGCTATAAAGTTCTGACCTCAACCCCAATTGAATACCTTTGGGACCTCACCTACGTCAGTACCTGACTTTACTAACGCTCTTGTGGATGAATGGGCACAAATCTCCACCAGCACACTCCAAAATGCCATGGAACACATCCCCAGAAGAATTAATATTATTATCACATGGATCTTTGGACAAAGGTGTCTGCCAAATGCCATAAATTATTAATCGAATATGATTATAACAGCAAATGTGGAATGGGATGTTTGAAAATCATACATAGTCAGGTGTCCATAAACTTTTATCTATATAGAGTATCAATAATTCACACGTCTAACTCATTTATAGTCTAACTAAATTGAAAATACATTATTTAAATGTCTGTATCTGTTCCAATGTCTCAGCATTTCAGTTGGCAAATGAAAATTGATAAATATGCAAAATGTGTAGAGGTGAATTTCAGCTTGAAATGATTTATTATTTATTATGATGCAGTCAGTCATCGGCTTCATCCATTATATGAATATAAATGTAAAAGACCGCAGGTGAGGATTTATCATTGTTTGTGTGCAGGTATTGCGTTTCATCACAAAGCAAAGTCCATCACAATGACAAGGACGAAGGTAGCCTGGGGTGTGTTATTTATCTTATTTTCACACCTACAGACACATACAGAGAAGCGGTTGATCATTTTTGCAGTGTAACTACAAATAAATTCTGTGTGACTGTGATAGTGACTGCAATGATTATCCAACGCTATTGAACATCAAAAAGCCAACAAATGATTGCTGAAACTAATAAAGTTTAATGAACAACAAATAACACAAACAAATTAAATAATAACACTCCCCAGGCTATCTTCGTCCTTCTCATTGTGATGGAGGAATAATTTCAAAACCATAAAAGCAAATAATTTAAATATATATATTTTTATATATATATTTTTGAATATACATATTTAAAAAAAAAAAAAAGAAATAAAAAAATAATATATATATATATATAT
>JAAIIK010000027.1:3317040-3333598 GCA_014706435.1 Silurus glanis
CGACCCCTAATGGGAGCAGCCGAAAGAAAAAGAAGAAGAAGAAGAAGGTAACTAAGATTCCATTTGTAACATTAATTAAAGTTTATAAATGCTTCAAAAGTATTGTTTATTTGTTAATTTCAACATTTACTAATAAATTTTTTAATTAAGATAATTTTCATTTTTATCTGTTAATTTTAGTTAATAAACTATGACCTAACATGAATGAGCTACAGCACACAGTCTCACGTGTCAAAACAAACAGGCTGCTCCCATTTTTTATAATCACAGCGGACCTTCTCAGTCGCTGCAGTGCAGACACAACCCAGAAAAACTATCGGTATGGATTTTTGCCGATACCCGACAAATCAACTATCTGTGCTGATAAAGAGGCAAAAACTGATGAATTGGTCGACCTCTAGTGGTCATCGATAGTATTTACATAAAAGTATTTCGTTTTGTAACAAGTGCGCATCAGCCCCCAATTCACATATTGCTATTTCATAACCCATGCACCAACCAGGCATTTTATTGCCACCAATCAGGCATAACATTATGACCACCTGACTAACATTGTTTTGGTCCCCTTTTACTGTCAAAACAGTCGTGACCCATCGAGGATTAACAGCATTAACTTCTTCAGCAATTTGAGCTACAGGAGCTCATCTGTTGGATCGGACCACACGGACCAGCCTTCACTCCCCACATGCATTAATGAGCCTCGGCCGCCCATAACGCTGTCACTGGTTCACCACTGTTTCTTCCTTGGACCACTTTTAATAGATACTGAACACTGCAGACCAGGAAACGTCTCACATAAGTTGCAGTTTTGGAGACGCTCTTACCCAGTCATCTAACCATTACAATTTAGCCCTTGTCTAATTCACTCAGATCCTTATGCATTCCAACACATCAACGCTGAAGAGAAATGTTCACTTGCTGCCTAATATATACAACCCACTAACAGGTGCCATGATGAAGAGATAATCACCGGTCATAATGTTATAATGCCAATATTATAGTACTAGGGTTCAGGGTTCGATCCTAAGCTTAAAGAACTGCATGGAGTTCAGGGTTTGTATCATTGAAAATACATGACTGAATCATGCTGTCTGTACAAATGCAAAGTGCATTAGTGCAACTCGATTTGATCACGTAGTACCGATAAAAGCATTCCAATAAGTCAACTGAATTTCAGCTGGATCTCTCATTAACATAACAATGAAGTAAGTTGAAAATAAGTTTTTTTTTATTTTTTTTAAGCAGTAACTCTGAAAGCTGCTTGATATCCCTTCTCTCTGAAATGACTGAATTACTGATAAGGATGAGTCTGCAGAAGAGCTTAACCCTCTGGTGCGGTGTCAGAACAGCCTGAAGCAGAACACGCTTAAAGCGAACGAGATTATGGTGAACATCAGACAGAATTCCACAGCACAAATCCCCAATTAGCATCTAAAACATCACTGTGTCAAGAAGAAAGTCCTTCAGTGTTCTGTTCTTTTACAGATAACAGGCCTCAAAAAAGGAACTTTAGAGGATATACTTCTGGTATCTATTACAATAGACAGTAGTCTCGCTCAGCCATCCATCATGACAACATCAGGTCATGGAAGATTGTCACTGTACTTTTCCAGAGTCAGGAAACAGGCAATCTAATCATCGCTGACACCTAACATCCTGACCACTCACTATTTAAACCTCTTCCTTCTGGCATATGCTGCAGATCATAAAGTGTCAAAACAACCAGACACATGCATTTTTTTTCTAGGGGCCAGAAAAATCTTCATTGTTCATGTCTAAGCTCTTCAAGAATTTTTCCATTCTTGAAAAGAAACCTTTCAGACAAGCATCTGACATGCCAGTTTTATATTTCCTTACTTCCTAATTCCTTTATAAATGCATTTCTGAAATACAGATATATACTCTATATACTGTAATAACCTGTTATAATTTTTTATGTTGTATTTACTTAGTAGCTCAATGGTTAAGGTTTGACTTTTCTGATCGAAAGTGTGGGGGTTTAAGCACCGGTATCACCAAGCTGCCACTCTTGGGCCCTTTAGCAAGACCCATAACCCTCTTTGCTCCAGAGATGCTCTATCAAGACCCCCAGCTTCCCATTGCTGTGATATACAAAGATAGTATGTCACTGTGCTGTAAAGTACATGTGGCAAGTATAAAGCACCTTTCTTTCTTTCTTTCTTTCTTTCTTGCTTTCTTTCTCTCAAGGTCAGCAATTAACTCCTGTAAAACATAGGAGTTCCTTTATTTTATTTGCATTTTCTGCAAATAAAACTGATTCTGATTTGGACTCAGCTGCAACATAGGCAGGTTTGCAAGAACACACTTTATAAACATTATTTTATATCTCTATTCGCTTTACCTCCAGTGCAAACATTCTGTCCATCATGCTTCTTGAGGACGTCGCATCTGCTACAATGTGCACCTCAAAGCCCTTCCCGATCAGGTCCAGCGCTGTCTGCTGGATGCACACGTGAGTCTACACGCACAAGATCAAGTGATTACTCTCTATTATTACTTAAAAACAATAAACGCGTGCATTTTTGCATATTTCTACAGTTACTGCGTTTTGTGCCACTAGATGGCAGTGTGTATACTCTACACAAAAACAAATACAGATCTTTACTAAACAATAAATATGAATAGTTAATTGATCATGAACCATCCAAATATTTCTTAGACACAGAAATTAACAATGGACAGCAAAACTTGGAGACATAGCAAATATTATTATGAGATATATATTAGATGATTATTATTAGATGTTTGCGTTCTGCATATTTTGTTATTATTGTGTGAAGTCTTTCAATAGTTTAGAAACCCCTTGTCTTCTAGTATTTTTACAACACACATGCATGTTCCTTTTATTTATACAACTTTGACCAAATACATTTTTATACTTTATTGTTACACTTTATACTTTTATACTCTTTATACTTTATTTATTTATACATATATACATTATACATTACATTAAATCTGTTGCTGAGCTAAAAATGTACAATTTGGACAAAAGGAACATACGTGTGTCTCAAAAAACAAAAAAGACAAGGTGGTCCAAACATTTGACAGACTCTTTAAATGAACTGATACAACAATCGTAGAATATCTGTAGAAATTTGAGCAACTGCATAGTTAAAGTCTTAAAAAAGTAAAACTGGCCGTCTGGATTAAAAAAATATATCCATCAAGATGGCGATAGTTAAACGCCCCAAAACTAATGCCCAGAGTATATACTGAACATATGCACGGGGACTAAAAAAAGACACAAAAAGGGAGTAATGAAAGAAATAATGCAGTACCCCAATAATTAATTCCTTTAAATAATCCATTCATTAACATTCGTTCACGCTTTAATATGATTAGCCCCGAAAACAAACAGTTCGGATTGTCTAAACAGACAGATGACCTTAAACAGAGTGAAAGAGAAAGACAGAGAGGACAGAAAGGGGAGAAACAGAGCATGACAAAACCATTAGTCTCGCTAACCTCCACTCCGAAAAGAACAATGCTTCGGGCTCCTGGAGTCTCAGCCAGCACTACCTCCACCTCTGGCAGCAGCATGGAGAACTTGGTTTTAGGGAAGACCAGCTTGACCCCAGTCAGATCCATCTCTTGTACAGTGCTGCCCAGGCCTTTAGGGTACTGCTCTGACACGATGATGGGGATACCCAAAATGCGAGCCCCCTGTAGCTGAAACACAACATTAACCTCCTTAAGACTATTCAGTTACATATCATTTTGGATGAAGATTTTATGGGTAGAGGTCGACCGATAGTGGATTTTACAGATACCGATAACTAGGCTGGATCATAATCGCCAATAAACAATTAATCATCCAGTTTTTAAAATGGATACTGGATTAAAAAAAATCCATAAAACAAAATAAAAAAACATAAACCTCCATGTAAAATAATACTGAACTTTATTGCAGTCCAGTACTGAATCATGAAAATGTGCTAAATAAAAAAAATGTGAATATCTAAATTATGTTAATAAATATGTGCATTTAAACTGAAACAAAAAGTAACAAATAAATAAAAACAGTTACATCCCAAATGAAAGAAAAAAAACAGCAAGTGGTGTCAGTGATTCGCCTCCAGAGGCGTATAACACAACCCGGAAAAACTATTGGTATGGATTTTTGCTGATAGTTCCAGCAATCAACTATTGGTCAATCTGCAAAACTGCTGAATCGCTCGACGCCTATTTATGGGTTCACATTTTATTTTCACTTCTCCACAAGCTTGTTGATTCACAAAACTCTTAGAAATATCCCAGGTAAGATAAATATTTAAATGTGAGAATTGAACAAATCTGAATACAACGCTACTACCGACAGTATTGATACTTTAGGATCAGGACCTCTCTACTCAGTAGTGAAAATCACCACAGAGAGGCTGGGACTCAGTACTCTATCTGCTTTTTCCATGCCCTGAAATATCTGACTAAAACTTTTTGTGCACAAATTAGTACACAAGAGTCACTAAATAACATATTTAATAAACAGGCTTGTGAACTGGTGATAAACTCCTGTGAGAGCTGTGACTTTTATACTGTTTTGACCTTTCCAAACCTCACCATCTTCCCCTTTGCTCCCCTCTGCAGTGGCAATCTGGGAACTCTGCCACTTAAACCACTTGTGCTTATAAAGAATGGGGGTTCAGACGGTGCACTTTATTCATCCGTGACTCATTAATAATTACAACAGCTACATTTGAAACCAATATCTACCTACGCAATCAATACTTGGACAAAGAGGAAAGCAGATATGCCTTGTAAATATATGTGAAAATCTTCCTGGTTGAAACTGGAAACAGTCATTTACTATTTTTATGTCAATAAAACTTGGTGAAGAAAAAAATCTGCTGGTCGAACGCAGTGATAAACTGCATGTGAAATCTGGTCACACGTGTGTAAAGGCACTAAAAATATCTGATAAAATTAACGATTTGAAGAAGGTAAACTGTCCTTTCCTGTCCTTAGTGTCTCTGTAAAAAAAAAATAGCCAAGTCTGCACAGTGTCAGTGATATTTATAATATTCTAAATATGCCAGAAGGTCACATATCAAACTTATGGCTTTGGAAAGACAGAGAGATAAATCGTGACAGACAGAAATTGTCATTCATATTTACCAGTCGCTGGCCTACGCTGATGATGTCACCAAAGTATTTGATGGCAGGCCTGAAGCGTTCCTGCATGTCACAGCAGAAGAAAATTGTGGTGGCTGGAGAAAGGTTGCCCAGTGTAGGGATCTACAAAAAAATTAAGAACAAATAACTCATCCTGAGAACTACTTCTACCTGATAAAGTGCAAAACTTTCAATATATTTCTTTTTTATCACATCTATCACTAATGCAATTTAATTTTTTTTTCATCCAGAGGTTCAAACAGTGCAATGATCATAACCATCTTAAAACTAGCTTGCTATAGTTTCCCCTTGGATACTTGTTACTTGATACATCTTGCTCTGAATTTGACTCCATGATTGTAATATGAAATGAAACAGGTCCCTTTAACGCAATCTGTTTAATTGCACTTGAAGGATTTACACAAAGATGGGACTAATTCCAGACTAATGGAGTCCAGTATATAACCCAGTAATCAAAAGCACCTCGCTTTGAGGAAATCTGAAAGTACTATACTATACAGAACTACTAGATGCTTCTAGCACTACTAATAACTAGATCAATAACTACTAAATATATACTTTGAAAACAGCAAGTTTTGTTTCCTCGATCGAGGGGAGAAAAAAGCAGTCATGCATGGATTATTTGCACAGAAACAGATGTCGTGCAAAGGCTGGAAGTCTCGGAGGATTAGATGCCCCAATTTGCAAGTTCACTATTACATCACTTTTGGTTTGAACAATGCATAACAAGCCTGTTTATGTCAATGAGAAGTATTAACAGAAAACAGACCAGTCACACACACACCAAGTCTGGCATCAGTCTAACAATTAATTTTATTCCTCTGGAAAACTGTTTCTATGTGTAATGCATGAACCCGAGGATTTCCAAGTAGAGCAATTTTTGAAAGCCATTTCATTTTCAAAGCTGATGCATCACGTTTATAGACGACAAATAAAAACAGATAAAGCTTTGAAAAATAAAAGCCACTGAATTGCATGAGAATGGATTACATTATTCAGTATTATACGCATTTTTTTTTTCCTGAATAAATGCCACATTTAAAGTAGTTTTAGGATTAAATTTCGGATTCGGGGCACAATTGTTTTTGTTGTTGTTGTTGTTGTGGTTGTGGTTGTTGAGATTTTCACTAACTGGTCAAGGTCGTGATGGATCTAAATCCACCAGTGTCGGATTAGTCACAACCTGAATTCATCTATGACATTGATAAGGCGAACAAAATGCCCTTCGAAACTAGACAGTGCCCTCTAGGACCCTGCATTCAATGTAGTGCACTTATAAAGAGTGTATAAAAGCATTTGGGACACAACAACGACAAAAACAACAACAACAACGGGACCCCCCCCCGGAATCAACAAGTTACACTTGATAACAAACAGTGCATGAAGACGTTACACCAAAATATACACAACACTGTATACAATGTAAAGTCAAGCACGGATACAACACACAAGTGCAGACACGCGCGCAGACACTCAGACAGTTTATAGTCCGGCGAGACTGAGGGGGGGTTTGGGGGGGGACGGGGGACCAAAATATTTACAAGTAAACGGCGTGAGTGAGAACCAAAAGCAGACCTTACATCCGACTGAAGAGGAACTAATCGCAGCTTGCATTTCCCCGAGATGGCAAATCCTTTGGGCAGGTCCATGTACTGTCTCCACTCGTCCGAGAACACCTGAATAAGAAATTTGCGGTGCACGTCGATCTGAGGTCCGTAGATGGAGAGAAACTTCTGGACGAGCACTTCATAACCCGAGCCCAGGGGCACTGAAGACGGACGCGAGAACACGGAAAAGGAGAATAAAACGTGGACGTGGTTGCTGCTGGCGTCCGCCATGATGAACTGAGAGAGAGAGAGAGAGAGAGAGAGGCGGAGAGAGGGAGCAGGAAGAGAGAGAGAGAGAGAGAGAGAGAGAGAGAGAGAGAGAGAGAGAGATGTACTGCTTAGAGCTCAGATAATTTAGACTCAGTATATGACCCACATCAGCTCTGACCTCCAGATGGTGCACAGTAGAAGGTCTGGGTGATACCACATATTTCTATTTCAAAAGCAAAGATCAGGCCGATAACTGTATTTGAATGAACTTTACTAATTAATAACTTTTGGTACATTTGTTTAAAAAAAGATATTGATCATTTATCTAAAAACCTTATTATTCAGACAAAATCCATTCCTTCCACTTCACAGATTTTTGTAAAAGGAGAATGTGGACAGTTTTTGCCTCACAGCTAGGTTTTTTTTTAGGAATTTATTTATTAAATTTTAATGACCATGTGATTTATAGCTCTGTCTTTTCACAACACTGTTGGACGAGTCTTGTGTTAAAGTGTTCAGATTAATATGTTGATAGTTCACATGCACAAAGATGCTAGCTTGATACAGAGATTGTTGTGGAGAATGAGAGGAGAAGAAAGAAAAAATTGGACTCGGTGGAATTGTTCAGCTTTATTCCTGTAAATAGTCTTCTTTCTGAAATCGCATCCCTAAATTTAATATTATAACCATTTTGCTAGATTTTGTTGGGATTTGCCACAACAGCACCATGCCAAGTAGAAGGTACATTAAGCGGAATTAAGGTTCCAACCTGTTAAATACAGTAAGATGTATTTATTTTTGACTCATTTAACACAAACATATTTCCATTCATTCATACAAAGCTTCACCCCAAAAACTTAGCATGCTAACTAAAGTTTACAGTTTTCAACTGTTTCCAATGGGAAATTGCTAAAAGCATTCATTAGCACATTTGTGGCGCCATTGCATCGTGTCGTATTTGCATTCCCTTTGCATCCATTAGTTTCTCTTCTCCTCTCTGTGCTAACATGCTGGATATTATTATAACACCTGAATTACCAATAAAGCTGTTCTTGCTTCCAGAGTTCAGTTTCAACTAGCTCTACACTGCGAAATTTCTTATTTTATAACTGTGACTGTCTGCCTAAATCGTTAAAGACACCGGCTGTGCTGTGATTTCGGCTGTGTTTAAAGACCACACTTCTCACTGGACATTACTGGCCACTCTCTTCTACAGAAACAAACTAAGGTCTAAACATTGGCTTAATCTATCAAAGTCACCAAGTTGGCATCAGTGCATAAGGAATTGTTAGCAAGAACTGCCATGCATAGCAACACTTTCAAGGTCATTTGGACATTGAGGTTACAGCTCAAACATACAGCTTGTCATATTGATTTATGAGGATATGTTGAAATTTAAGGCTGTGTACATAAAATGTCTGACAAAAAGCCAATTCAAATACAAACAAATATTTGACACCTACATGTACTGTATACACCTGGTTGAAGATAATGACCTTTTTTGTGTAAGGTTTTTCACCTTCCTTGCATCAGAAAGAAACGAAAACATTAACTATTGCGACTTTAAGGACTGTGCAAGAAGTCATTTTAGCATTTTCATCCTATCATGTTTCATAAAGAAGGAGGATTTTCTGAAGTCGATAAAATATAAGCGTTAGAAGCTTTTTATTAGAATGGAAAATACATTAATAACGAATAACACACTCCTGTCAGGGTTGGGGCTTGAGCCAGGGTTGACCACATGAGAACCAGGAAATCTAGCAGATTGCCACAAGGGATGCGAATATCCAAAAGGCACAAAACAAGAGAAAAACAACAAATAGTATCAACAGAATCAGAATCCAAAAAAATCTAACACAAAAGCAGAGCAGAAATCAGGAACTTCTCAGGAAGTAGCAAAGCAAAAACACAGAAATCGGAAGTTACACTGGGCTACTCAGGATAGGACTGTTGTCATAAGGTTACAAACTGTGACAACTTCAATCAAGGTAAGAGTCTGAGACACAAAATTGGGAACTTTAGGGCCATGAGCACACTAATATGTTTTTGTTTGAAAAATGTCTTTCAGTAAACAAAAACATAGCTTTTTCAAAACGCTCTCCAAAGTGGATACATTTGAAAACGGCGTTTTCCTTTTGTAGTGTGGACTTTGAAAACTGAAGCTTTAAATGCATTGACATATGTTAAAGCGTATCACGTTTTGCTCTTGCGCAGTGCAGGGACGTGAGCATTTTCAGATGTTTTAATGTGGATGAGCAACTTTTAGGAAACAACTGAAAATGAAAGTGTGAATGCGGAGCTTTTATACACGCAAACAACGTTTACAGGTTTATCCGGATTAGTGTTGTGCACATGTGCCAAATCAAACATGCGGATCATGAATACGGATGATCTGCTGTGGCGACCCCTAATGGGAGAAGCCGAAAGAAAGTTTAGTGTTGATGTACTGTAGTCTCAAATATACTGGGGTGATTGGACACAGGTGGAAACAATTGGTAACAAATGACACAGGAGGACAATGGCGACATCTGGTGAGTGAACAGAGGAAAATAATGAAAAAAGACCAAAAAAAGGTAGAAACCTATCAGGAACACCCCGTCTCTCCCCGCCTCTATTTCAAATTGTATATTATTAGAGCTGTCAATGGATTGAAATATTAATGAACTAATGAATATTATTAATAAATTGCACCTTAATCGCACTTTTTTTATCTTTTACAAATGTGCCTTAAATAAATACTTTTCAAGTTCTTATTACTCTAATCAACATGTGCATGGACAATTATGGACACTTTTTGCAAATGTATGTTTATTATCGGTGAAACCAAACTCATCATAGGGCATGAAAACAAAATGTTCTTTTAAATGTTTTAAATGAATTATGATGTTTTTAATTTCGCAAATCATCAGGACACCAAACCGAACTTTTGCAGACGTTTTATGAGGTGATACCGGAGAAACTGTACCTTTTCCAACTTTCATACGGATTACATAATCAGAAAATATTATTTTTCCATGTGAATTGGTTATATAAAAGTAATTTAAAGCTTTCTATACATATATGTATGTGAGGTGAGTATTCACTGAGATTCAAGTTGTTTTATTTATGTGTCTGTGAAGAGAGATGACAGACAGAAACGGCAGATTCTTTACTTTAAAATCTTTATTTGACTAAAGTACAGCTTTTTTGTTGTTATTATTATGTATATTTGTATTATTATGTGTATACATATAAAAGTAGACCCTTTACAGATTTAAATAATGTATTGATCTTATCTGTACGATCATAAAAAACAGTGTAATTTAAGTTTGTTGCGGTGTATGAGGAAAAAATGGCACAAAACTTCTGTCACTTTGAACACATTTTTTATTATTATTAAACTTAAAAACATACACAACAATGCCAGGGGTATAGAAAAGAAACTACAGTTAGTGCAGTGTCACTGTGGCTGCTCACTCCATACGGGAAATAAGATTTGTTTCGAGCATGCATGAAAATGCTAAAGAATCCATAGTGATAGCGTTAGCCACTAACCAGGAAGTGGGATAACCCTATGAATATTTCATAGAGTTTTATGTACAGCTTTATAAATTTCTCTTAAAAGGAGAAAATCCTGATAATTATAACTAGTAGTAATAACAGAGAAACCAAAGGAAGAGGCAGACATCCTGAACCTAAATAGCAACAGGCCTAGTACAGACAATACCCAAAGGAGGCTTTCCAAATATAACTGAAGCAAACCCACATATTATTTTAGGACTTTCACCTCAGGATGCTTATGCCACTATCATTAGTTTGTCTGCACACAATGACTGCAAACTAGAGCAACAAGACAAATCACAAAGCTGTTTAATAAAAATCCCACCTGATGTATATCAGAAAAGCCTATATTTGTTGTATGCAAATATGCCTATGTACCTTACATACTAAACATGATTTCAGAAATACTGGCACACATTATATTGATCTGTTTAATCACAGATGTTCTTGAAAGAGATCACCAATAACTGATGTAACATCACTCGAAGAGATAACACTGTGGCTCTTCCTGTTCACATGACCAGAATGAAATAAAGCAATTAAAGGGGAAAAAATGAAATGGAAAGCGATTCACAATGAAATGCAGCGCTGAGCCGCCTGGAGAAAACGTAAGAAAGAGTAAACAGACCGAATTATTTAATATCTACTAAAGTTTTACTAAACGTGTTCAAGAAAAAAAAAGACATCAGTCTAATTAAACAAATGAACATTATATCTCAAAACACGTAACATTCCTTTACATCAGCAACTTTAAACTGTGCTGGAGATGCACTGCCAAATTAAAAACCAACATGTTTTTAACATTAGAAGAGTTTGAGGCCCAGAATATGTGTTCAGAGGATGAAAAGGAGGTTGTTGACGTCTATAAAGGAACAAAGTTGCAGGGACATTTGTCCCATTCATTGAGAATACACTAAAAATATATAAGTTTGTTTTTTTTGTTTTGCTATTAATAGATAAACATTTCACCGTTTAGTTGTGTGATAAGGAACAAACATCAGGAAAAAAACGAAACACAGTAAAAGACATAACTATAATCATAACATTTTTTTATTTCTTCATTTTGCCATTAAGGGATGTAAACATTTCCACTTGATTGTAAGAATAAGAATTGAGCTTTATATCGATTATTTTTTTGAAAAACCAAACAAGACAGCTAATTTAGATGGTTATTTAAATGAACCATGAACGTATTATTTCATCACAATGCACACGAGTCTATCAATTTGCAGAACGTTCTCAAAATGGTGATTAGAAACAAGTCTTGTTGTAGACACTCTCAACTCTTAATAAAGATTCTGTCAGATTGATAAGGCACATGTATTACTTGTATGGTGAGGACATATGTGGACACACAAATGACCTCCATAATAAAGTGCATTCTATGTTAGAGTGTCAGTGTCAGTGACACGTCTTGCATAATATGTAGATATTTACGCTTACTCCTCGCATAGATCGTGTACTGACAGGTTATGATTTGTCTTGAGAAGGATCCTGTCTTACACACCGCTTCTGATCGTGTTTCCTTTCACATACTGCTCCAGATAATACCACATGTCTACATCCCAGTGTTTACAGACATGTCAGTTGTGGTAACACCATTCTGTCACTGAAGTTCTACTTTCTCGTACACAATTTTTTGTACATTTGCTGAATTTACTCAAATTTGCATCGAAAATAAGAAACATTTATGTGCATTGTACAGAGCTTTACATTAGTATTCACCCCAAATAAATAAAACAATTAAAGGCTGGATTTATTTATATCTGTAACACTGAAATTGTATGATCTTGACTGAATGGCTGAATTGTCTATGGAGAATATTAAATATTTTTGAAATATAATTGAATATTAAACTATAAATATCCTTTCAGAGCATTGTAGAATACCTGGTTTAATTTAAAGAGGAGAAACTTCAGTCAAGTTCAATTGAATTGCAGCAAGATGGAATGAAAAAGTTTGGTGAATAATCACCCCCTCAATCACTTTAGACCATAGAAGGAATTTACAAGATGTGATATTTAACCGGTAAGCGGCTGTGTCTGTTTATTCATTTGCAGACTCTGTGGATGCCAAATCACTTGATTTATTCCTGTTTTAGCTTCCAAGCAGCTCTCTAAGCTGAGTTAGTGTAGCGTTGAGAAAACAACACTATCCGATTAAACTCTGACACGCAGTCTGTTCCGATACATTTCATTTCAAGCGGCACAGTGTGCAGGCGATATGATTTATCAAACGTAATTTCCTCACTGGTCATGCATTTGCAGCTGCAAGCCTGAGACTGGTTAACCCTTTTTTTTTTTTTTTTTTTGGTTTTTACAAAAATATTGAAGACATGTTCTACACTGTAGTATAGAAAATATGTAAACTGGACATTGTACTACAACCAGAATAAGCATTAATTAAAATATGTTGGCCTACTAAAATCATTGCAAAAGAAAAAAATCGACACAAAATGATCTTGGCTCATGATCATGGCATCTGAAGAGCAGTGCTTCCAATGGAAAAAAATGTTCCATGTCAATCTTTTGAGATGTATGTAATTCCAGACTGCAGCTTTAAACAGAGAAATATTTTACATATGAAGTGAAATCAAATTTCATGGTGGCAATTATGTTCGTTTCTTGTCTCATTCTCCACTGAGAGCAGAAAGAGCAGAGGGTTAAGGAGGTGATAGTGAAGCATGACGCAGAGGCATTATTAAGGCTAAGAGTCACCTGGTCTTTGAAACCGTGTCAGACAGAGTGAGGAGGCACCAGAACTCGATACCAGGTGGGCAATGGTGAGAATCCGGTCTCTCGCTCAGCTCCGTCGCAGTCTGCTTGCTCTCCGCAGAAAAGGCCACTCGAGTCATTAAAAATGCTTTCATTCATTATTACCTGATACTGTCTCTGCGAAATGTTCACAAAGGTGGACGTAATCCATTATTCAAGATAGAGCCGCTCAGGATTGCTCTGAGGCCCAATCGAATATACTGTAACTGCAACTGGATTTGGTTTGTAAGTACAGCCAATTACTGCTTAGAGCTTCCGCTGGCCTGAGGTTATGCTGTCGTAGATGGAGTCTGTGAGGGGAATGTAGCAATTCTCTGTATAGTCTAAGAAGTAGAGCGGGTCTGAGATGGTGGACGGGTTGAAGCCGCTCTTCACCAGACAGAACTTCAGCTGCTTTAATGTGCCAGTCATCTCCATGGACTCCTGACAAACAATGGAATTAGAAAACATCAAGGCATACAGTACATGTTTAGGTTATAATGCTTTACTTTGGAACTAAAGCCAGAAATTATTAAAAGATCATGAGCTGTCAGTCTGGTATGCATGGTTTGAGTGAAAGAGTTCAATAAAAATGTAGAAATAACGTTCACGAGTAGTGTTGCTGTCCTTTAATCCTTATAAAAGAGGTGGGATTCTATTAAGGTGAATCTTAATGGTTGCATGATATTAACTGCATTACTGGTTGGTAGCAGAAAGATTTAGAGATGTGATTACACTTGACTTATGCTACACTACCCACAGTCGGGAAAGTTAAATACTGTTAATCAACATTTAAAATATGAGCCTATATTTCACAAATTCGACTCTAAATCCTTTCAAAAACATTACAGAAAATGTCTAACAACTATTTCTATGTAAATGTATCTGACGGATATCAACACAGGAACAATACGAAAATGTTATACGGTCATGTGTGCTTTCCTAAAGGTTTTATGGATTCAGAATCTGGTCTAGACAGACAAACTACCTACAAGATTCAACAATTACACAAATGCAATCGAATTAGATGAGGATGAAGGCTTTTTTTTTTGGAGTTTGTCTTTTCATTTCTTTATCCCTGAAAAGTACAGCATGTTGTATTGTGCTTCCAACACCAGGGGGCAGACTTATCACACAAAAAGTCATAACTAACGTGTTAAAATGCACAAAACAATTGGGCAAATATACATTAAAATGTATTTTTAAATAAAATACTTTAACTTGTATCAAAATAATCTACAAAATCCAGCAGCCACACTATGTATCAAATTAAACTACTGTTTTTTGTAATAACATTTTTTAAATAAATACTTTTATAAGGAAACATGAAATTTCTTTGCAAAAACCTTCCATTAATTGGCCTACTTGATCTGTTCCTTCACTATTACACTGACTCAGTTGATTAAGTAAACAATGTTTGTTTTCTCTGGCCGAGTGATGCAATAAATCTGACATATGCAACCAGTTAACAGATCAAATATTCACATAACATAATCCCTGTGATCTCCCAGATATAGGTTAGTTTTATTAAAACCAAAAGTTTAATGTTTAACAGTCTGCAAATGAATCATAATTGTATTCTAATCTAGTTACTTGGTGTTTGGTAACGAAGGCCTACTTCGCATCAGCAACACCGACTCAATGACAAACAAGTCATTCATAACAAGACGACTGATGGCACCTGCATTCATAGCAACTAGTTTCTAACTAAATAATAATTTGATTGTTAATCATAAATATAATAATATATCATGTGTCAGGCAGTCGTTCATGCAATGGTATGCAAAATCATGATCCTACTAAACAGCTACTTCAATTAGGGTACAGCATTCAGCAATCAAATATTTATTAATCACTGAAAACCTATTTGGAAGTAAAAAAAAAAAAACATTTTAGCATTTGAACAGTTATTAATGATCAATATGAAAGCTGGCAGCCTGCACATTTCTTACCTTCACCACCTTCTTTTATATGGATTAATTTTCTGTTCTGACCTCAACAATTACTGAGTAAGCACCAATCAGAGGCTGCATTTTTATGATGTCATCATGGAGACGTTTTGTACGAAGTATCTTACAGTATTTTAAAACACTATAAGTATTTTGATAAAACATAAAGCAATTTTCATCAACCCAATCAAAAACAAATGACAAAATACTATTTTATATATGAAATTCACATTTGAAATACATGAATCATAAATACTGCCCATCCCTGATAATATAAGGACAAAAGTATTGGGACACCTGATCCCTAAAACTGTTACCACACAGTTGGAGGCACACAATTGTATAGAATTGCTTTGGATGCACTTGAATGAAATTTTCTCTTCACTTGAACTAGGAGACCCAATCCAGTTCCAGCATGACAATGCCCCTGCGCACAGTGGAAGATCTTATGTGGCCTGTTATAGCGTTCTGACCTCAACCAATATTGACCACCCTTTGGATGAACTGGAACACTGACGGCCTCCTCACTTCACCTACATCAATACCTGAGTTTATCAACGCTCTTGTGGATAAACAAGCACAAATATCCATAAACATACTGCAAAATCTAGTGGAACATCTTCCCAAAAGAGGTGGAGGTTATTACTGTATATGAATTATTTTGATTGTGTATATATATATATATATATATATATATATATATATATATATATATATATATATATTATTGCTTATTAAAATATATATTTTACATGTTTCATTCTCTTAGAAATCTACTAAGTATTTGAGCTTACCTGTATTCGGATGAAGAGAGGCCGAGCGTAGCCTGGTAGGTAATCCATGACGTTCTCAAACAGCTTCTTTCCATCAAATGCACATTCAGGCTTGATAACCAGTGCAGCCATACCGGCTCGACCCTCGTGGCCTACGGCAGAAAATTTCTTCGTTCATTTATTTATCTTATTAAATTTAGTGCCTAGTACTGCTTATTGCTATGTTCAAGAGATTAGTCTTTATTTCGGTTGATATTTTTCATCCTGGGAAATGCATTAACATCAAGTGTGGCACAATAATAGCATGGTAATCTACTTATTAACATACCTGATTTATTTTAGACATAACAGACATCGCTTAATTGCAGCATTGCCTAATTGCAGCATAGAATGAGGCTCCTATTATAAGTGCATATTTAACTACATAATTTCTTGATGAATTATATATGATTTTACAACAACTGGTTGTGGTTTCATCAGATTTTCATTAGATATTCAGATGTTCTTAACACTATTTATTATTATTATTATTATTATTATTATTATTATTATTATTATTATTATTATTATTA
>JAAIIK010000027.1:3345083-3355672 GCA_014706435.1 Silurus glanis
ATATATATATATATATATATATATATAAATTGTTCCTACTATACAGCAGAAATACAATACAGGATTTCATCCTGGAATGTTTGGAGCTCATTTCTGAAAATGTATACAGTTCCCTGGAAATTTTGAGGGATCACTCCTAACTTTTGGTAGCCAAAATAATTTCCACATGCTCTTTAGTAGCATTAGGTCACATTTTTGTGTCGAAATTTTCACCTCAGGGAAGCATTTTCTTTCCATTTCCATTCGTAATTTTTAATGCTTAATGGAAATGTGGATGGAAACTCCACTTCAGTCTAGCCCTTGAGTGCACTGATGTAGGCGGGACTGTGGGATGGTCAGTTCTGCCAGAGAGGAGAATAAGCAG
This sequence comes from Silurus glanis, assembly GCA_014706435.1. Taxonomy (NCBI): domain Eukaryota; kingdom Metazoa; phylum Chordata; class Actinopteri; order Siluriformes; family Siluridae; genus Silurus; species Silurus glanis. Next base: position 3,345,448 of record JAAIIK010000027.1, read on the forward strand.
ACTGACACAAAGGCAGCTTTCAAAGCATTTGCTCATTTGAATTAAGTGATAGCACATAGAAAGACAAAAGTCGAATGGGAAGAAGGGGTCGTCCAACACAAACGTCTATTTGTCAGTTAGTCCACAAAGAAATCTAGTGACCTAGTAGAGGTATCATTATTCAAGAGACATGCTGTAACATCACAAGTAGTGCTTGTCTGCGTGAAAGATGGTAAGAAGACTTTCAGAAGTTTCGAGAGTTATTGATGCAAAACACCAAAGCTATGGTTAAGCCTCTATGGTGCTCCTATGTTTAGTTCGAAGCATTTAAATAATACATATCTCTCCAATATGACAGCAGCATTGTTAAATGAAAGTGTTCATTGTATATGTTAATGCTCTAATATATAATATGTCGTAGATTAACATTCACTCCTGTGCTCATAATAATGAAAAGAACCTTAAATATGCATGATGTGCAAATTGCCTCGGAGACACACTCGCCGCATTCCAATCCCTCATGTTCTTCCCACTGAATTAGTTACACAAAGCTACTAATCATTATTTACAAAACAGGATCCATTAGCAAATAATCCAAGCCTGTATGTATAAACCTTAGAAAGACTAATTCAGATACTACACATGCTGGAAATCAGGATGCTGTATTAGACGCTGTTGTTAGAAATTACAGACTTCCTCAACCCAAGATATATATGTCTATATATGTATATATATGAGCTCCTCCCTAAAATGCCTCAATTCGTGTACTTAAATTCAAATTTCATTTACTTAACAAGCAGGAGGGAGAGTATATAATGTCTCAGTGGGAATTGCACTGTTTTTCTTTTTGACTCTGATGAACCCAAAGTACTTAATGTATTTTATCAGTGCTAAGCTGTAATAAACCTCTCCTTCATTCAGTATGCTCTTTGACTATATTGTTAATAAGTCAAGGTAAGCTAATTTCTTGTAAGTCACTGCAACTCATGATATGGCCTTCACAGCCCCCTGGTCTTCCCCAAGCTATACAGAATTTGAGATTTTTGACTGAACATTAAAATCTGTAAAAACAAGCTAGCTAAGAAAGACTAATATAAAATCTTTTTAATTAAATAGTGGTTATTTAACGGTCAGTATTTGGTTTTTAAGAGCTAATTCATAATTCAAGACTTCCATGACTGATAATTCTTTATCTCGACTGTTCATTGTTACAGTATATTTCCATAAAGACACAATTGTATCATGTAACACATTATAACATTTATTCTTAAACACTTTTTGAACTGCTAATACAAAATTGCAGAACTGAATAAGAGCAGCCTGAAAAGGAACAGATATATGAAGAAACTCATTTTAAAAGTTAAAAAGTTAGCAAGGTATTGATTTACCTTGGGTTGATTGCACAGGTAACGGCAGAGCTCCCCGATATACTGGAAGATGGTAACGTTGTATTTTCGGCAGTCGTTCCAGAATTGTGAGGCAGAAAATTTCTTTTTCAAAACGCAAGTTGCACCTATGAGGTGAAAACAACAGAAACATGGCATAAGTTATGCATGTGTCAGTAGCTTTTATATACATACAAGATATAGATATATCACATATAAAGTGCTTCTGTAGTAACATCACTGAAGTGTTACAAAATTAGTCTTCATATAATGGAATAAACAGAGGTTTAAAGAGTACCTGAAAATCATATTTGAGTAAAAATCTAGATACCTTACTGCAAGACTTACGCCATTAAATTTAGCAGTTAAAATTCACCAATTCTAATATGACTTGAGTAAAAGTCTTTGATTTGAACAGTACTTGAGTATTTGACTCATATTGAATATGCACTAGTGCTCAACACCAATGCACATGTTAATGAAAAGCCAAAAACAGTTTTTTTTAGGTTTTATTCCCTAAAATACTAATAAAATTGTCAACCTCAACACTGCATTAATTAAGATAAACACCACAGACTCTTCAACATGCCAGAATGAAACAAAGACCAAACAAGTCAGACAAAAAAAAAAAAGACAGTAGTAAAGCAATCTTTCAAAAAGGGATTTTCAATAAAAAAATAAAAATAAATACAGTATCATGACACAAAGTGGAAGAACTATTAGTATTCAATAGACAAATAGAATGAAAGTAAATAGATAAAAAATTCAGACTGACTCACTGATTGCAAAATATAATTAGTAACAGTCATTGTCAATAAAAATTGTCCACTAACCCTAGTGGAGTAAAAAGTACCTATATTGAATCACAAATGTATTTGAATAAGGAGTAAATGTTGCTTATATCTTAATCAGTAAAATATTATATATTATTATATATATATTATATATCGATAATCAGTAAAACTAAAAGAAATAGGCAAAATTTTGCACAGTAACAAAGTACATTTACTCAAATATTTAACACCACAGCGAATCAAATATGGTAAGATCTTATAAGTAATTATGAAAAGCAAAGTGGTGTGATGCAGCCTAATTTGCAGACCATTTTTTTATTCATTCAAAATGAAACACACTGTTTGGATTTGGAATTATATCTGGCGCTACAGTCAGAGCTGCTCAAGACCTTCTAACCAATCAGGTTGATAAGAATTCAACTTAATAGTCACAATGCTATAGCGTTTGCTCTCTACATGAGAGAAGCCACATCCAGTGAAGACTTATACAGTACCTATACAATTCTGCGCAGAATCATTAACACCCTTCTAAAGTTGCTTCATTAAAAGCATTTGTCCTTCTGACATACAAGTGTTCATCCTACACACAGTGTTATGACCACAATGAGACACACTGTCCTGTGCAATGTAATTCAATTGACTGTTTCTGGCACAAAGACCGATCTGGTTTGGACTCAACGACCTCAGTAGCCCAGATTAAAATCTGGAACACACAGTTACCCAAGCTTGTCCATTTGTCCATATGAACAGTGATAAAACCATTTCTCAGAAAGTTTGTGAGAGAGAATACCGCAGATTGCCTGGAACCTTAACCTTGTCCTCACTTGACGGCTGAATAAATAAACAGATCAACACGCAAGGTCCTATTTTAACTCAGAACAGAATAAACAGTGAATTCAATGTCCTGGATGTCCAGCGAGTTCACTGCAGTTCACTCGCCTATGCTAAGGGTCAGATCTTACTTCAGCTGACACATATAGTTTGAACTTTGTATACATCACAGCTCTGTTAATCATTTCCCAACTTCGATGTGGAACATATGGTGACTAGATACCTAGTACCAACAAATGACAAGAAACTGAAGGTGAGGGCTAAAATTAAAATGCAATAACATATTCCACAATGACATATCACTACATTTACAACAAATTTTGCTATTAACATAATTAACATAATCACACATTACCACAATGACTACTCGACCTTTTTACATCAATGCCTAAACCTAACCAAAAGGAAATATATTTGTTTGGATAGCTTTTCAATAGATAGTTAAAATAACACTCTATTTATGTGGACATTTTAGTCCTCAAAAACATTAAATAAATGAACATACACAACCACGTAGTTGTTCTAGGAAATTTAATTAAATGGAAGCAAAACGTCATTTCAGCAATTATTAGTTGCTCTAGTCCCAGGTTTGTTTGCATGACAATAATCCATTTAGAGTCATATACTGTGTAAGAATTATTACAGTGGGACCACACATTAACAAAACTAAACATTTAACAGACCAAATTTTCCAGACAAAACAAGATTCTCAGAAACATCACAGTAATTTACTGTGCTTTTGATTAAGTCTTTTGCACTTACTGGCAACCACAGATTATACACAAAGATGAATTAAGCATTAAGAATTAAGCAAACAGAGAAAGAGGAACTCAAAAGGACATGAGTTCAATTCTCAGCACCACAAAGCAATCACAGTACGGCCCTATTTGTAGATAATTGTAAGTTGCTCTGGATAAGGGTGCCCACAAAATGTAAATGTAAGAAAATACTTTAGATATCTTAGGAACGTCTCCACATCTTTGTGCTTAATTTAAAAAACACACAAGTATTAATCTAGAGTGTAACAGAACTGTCCGAAAATACCGAAATCATTTCTGCCTATAACCCATATACTAAAGCTGCTTCACACCATGCTATTTTTGATTTATTATTAATAAAAGATTCAAGCTATTAGGCCTAAATATATAACAATATGGCTTTATTTTCAGGCACATTGTGACTCCATTAATATGGACAGCCATTGGGTGCAAAATTCATTGTAATTTAATAAATAAACTGTATAACTGTCAGTTACTATAAATAACTGCTGAAATCACATTTAATGTCTAAATAAAACATGTTATATTAGAAATTGGGAAAATACTGAATGTTCTCCACTAACCACGTGGGTGCAAACTTGATTATCTGACTGGGAAATTTAGAAATCATGATTGTGAAGCTGGTCTACTGATCAGTTCAAAAGATTCAAGAGATGCAGCGCAATACATAGAAAACATACATTCACTTCAAGTAATGTAAATGATACTGTTCAGAGATTTTAGTTAGAGCTACTCTACATAATTACACTTTGATCATCTTAAGAATATTCACAGCCCTTATAAAGGTAATATGCCATGGATGATCTGATATAAAAAATAAACAAAGGTGAGAGTGTTACCCAGCTCTATAGTGCCGCAGATGCCTATGAGAGAGGCTGCGCTGTGATACAGAGGCAGCGGTGTGTAAATCACATCCTTTGCAGTGCCGCCGTGTATCCAGAACCCAGACGACGCCTTGAGAGACTGCAAGTGAGTGATCACAGCAGCCTTGGGTAACCCTGTAAAATCAGGCAGAGAAATATAAACACTGTTTATCAACTTTAAAAAGAGATCTATTGCTGATGTCATAAAGGTTTTCTGTGATTGTACTGAAAAGATCCTGAACTGAGTTCAGTAAGGGGGAATCTCCAGTGCAGCTTGAAAAGCTCTTTCAAAAGACACATATTATAAAAATATAGATGTTGTATGTATCTTATGGCTACAATTAGCCAAGGAGTTGTTTGGGTCTTGTTTCTATAAAGTTGATAAATTGTGCACAATGACGTGTATTTAATTGTGCATTTAAGGTGATATTTATACATGAAATAAAGCTCTCAGGAATGTATCCAAATTTGTGGACTGCTCTGAGAATATGTTTTACTCATCCATTGACAGTAGCTGAAGCAGAGAGAAGCTTTTAAAAACTGAATCTAAAAAGTGGGGGAGACTTTGAGCCAAGGCGTGCTTCACCCAGGGCTTCATTCAAACTAGAACCGCTATTGCCGGTTGATGGTATCTACTTAGCACAAACATACAGTTCAGGGTAATTTCAACATCAAGCAGAACATTTTGAGAGGAATAAATAATGAAAGACACATCTGACTCAAACTCGCCACAGCATTCGTGGCCTAATATGCACGATAACGTTGAAAAGAAGATATCAATCAGTGTATGACTCTGAATAGAATATAATTCTATTAATATGGTCAACTGGACAATAGAGTCTTTGCACATAAACTGAGTTGATTAAGCAAGAGCCTTGTAATAAAAATTATAATAAGATATTAAAGCCAAAATAAACCATAGTATTTGGATACTTAAATACATTTATAGGCAAATACTTTTGTACTTTTACTAAAGGTTTAAAGGGAACACTTTTACTTTTACTGGAGTACTCTTTTACCTGTATCTTTACTTTTACTCTACTTAAGTGTATGCTTTGTGTACTTTTGTCCATCACTGCATACAGTTCAGCGTCAGTTCAACAGTAAGCAGAACATTTTGAGAGTAATAAATTATGCAAGAAACTCCTGAATCGAACTTGATGATTAAGCAAGAGGCTTTGACAAAAATGATAGAACATTATAGCCATAATATATCATAGTACTTTGGATACTTAAGTACATTTGAAGGCAAATACCTTTGTGCTTTACTCAATATATATATATATATATATATATATATATATATATAATTATATATATCACTCCAGACGACCAACATAAACTTAAACAATAAAGACAAAAAAACCTGTGTAATCACTGATATGGTGACACTTTTGTATGTTTATTTAACATTTAAGGAAGGAGTCTGTCATAATTCATAGAATTTCCGTCTTTGGAAAGTCTGTTGTGAGTGACATGATATTTTTTTGTTATATTAACTTTAGGAGAGGAAAAAAAAAAGAGTCTAGTAAGGAAATGACTGTTGCGATAACAGGATGTTTGAGGATGATTCGCAATATTCAAAGAAACTATACTGATCTTTAAGCCGGTGTGCTTTATTCAGTTTAAATCCAACTGTAAAGTAAGATGACTCCTTCCTAATAGGTGTGGCTGTTTAGGAAGCGTTTTACAAGACGGTTGCGATGCTCTGGGATGATATATCCTGTCATTAACCAAATATTTTTTGAGTAAAATCCAAAAAGTGCAGGCCTTAGGTTACATACCACTCGGAATCTAAATGACCACTCGGAAACTCACGCAGTGATATTCAGGAACAGGTTTTATGAATGGGTTGAAATCTGTACTGTTGGTCACATGACAGAGCCCTGCCACAACTAGAATATCACACCAGCAGATGCTGTACAACCTCTCAGAATAGCAAAGTGAGGTATGAAACAGTATAGTATACAGTACAGATACAGTATGTATCATCTTAGAGACCTTCCACAGTCTTGAGGCAGATTTTTTATATCTCTTTAATCTCACCTTTCAAATTAGCAGTTGCAAAAGAGGTCAGGCACTGCACAAAAAATGTTTACAGATACCTCACAACATACATCAGTCTTGGAACTGTTTGTTCTTTTTTAGGTCAGTGATCCCTCTTTGGAAATAGAGACAGGATATCAGTCCCTAACCTTTAATACCCCTGTCCCAAAGACCCAGTACCTAGCCTTAACCTGTTTAATCTGTTCTATGGTTAACAAGCTGAAAAATAGATTCAAGCATAGCACTTAATCAGTTAGGTTAGTTCCATGCAAAGCCATGCAAGATTTATATCACAAGGATCAATAGTGGCCCTATTGAGGAACATTATACTGTATGGTGTAGGAATAATGAAGGAAAGGCGAATTCAAACAGTCAGTCCTAAAAACTCGTACGAAAGGTACAAAAAATACCCTATTGGGTAATGTTTACTGAGCCCACCCCTGGAGCCTGGACAAAGCAAAGTGTCTGCAAACACCCAGGCCATATAGAGCCACCTAGAGTAGTAAAATAGTCTCATTGGGCCATGTTGTAGGATCACCATTTTTAAGATGAAGGGTAGGGACCAGATGTAATGCCAGTTAGATGGAAGGCATGTTTTAGACAATTAGTCCATATTTTAGATTTATTACACACCGATCAGCAGGCATAGCATTATGACATTATAACATTATGACAGCTTAAGTGAATGACACTGATTATCTTTTCATCATGCCACCTGCTAGTGGGTGGGATTTGTGGGGTTTGGGCAGCAAGTGAACATTTTGTCCTCAAAGTTGTGTGAGTGGGGAATGAAGGCTGGTTTGTGTGGTCTGATCCAACAGATGAGCTCCTGTAGCTCAAATTGCTGTTAATGCTCGACGGTTCATAACTGTTTTGGCAGAAAAAGGGGACCAACATAATATTAGACAGGTGGTCATAATGTTATACCTGATCGGTGGCCATAAGTTTATTATTTATTATTTGTAATCAATTATTAAAGGAAACAAAACAGCCAATCAGTGCTAAGTGCAGTGAAATGATTGGGACCCACAATGAGAAGTTTAGTTCTTTAACACAGTCAGCTGCTTCTTTGAACCTTCACCAGCACTGAGACAAAGAGGGGGGATTAGTATGAGTAATACCTTTTTGGCACCATAATAAAACGGTAAAGTTCCCTCAGTTCAAGGTTGTTTTTTGCTCCAGCTCAATTTAACCCTAATATATTCACATGCTGTGTATACACAATTGCATAGGATAACCAGTTCAGTCATAAAGTATTTAATTGCCTATGGTCACAATAAACAAACACTAGGTTTCTTTCTGCACAGTGTCTTTTATGAAACAAATAAAGGCAATTGTAATTACTTTACTATTTGGAGATAAGAAAACTGTAATGCTAAAATTATTCCCTTGAGAGCAATTAAAAGAGGTGATTAGAGAAGTTTGCTTGATCGCAGGCAACCCAACCTAGCTTATTTCTCTCACACCAAACAGTATGGGAACCTGACACATTTTTTCAGCATCATGGTTGGTTTAATTAATCAGAAAAACTTTCTCATCAAAATGTCCAGAGTTTCAGATATAAAGCTAAAATTCAGGAACTTCTATCTGTGTTTAATCTGATCCTTTTAAGACTGGTACCCACCTGTGGTTCCTGAAGTGAAGATATAAAGTGTGGCAGCTTTGATAGATTTGGTCGATCTGAGTTCAGGAGGCATTGGTTCACATGACGCCTGCTCTATCTTGTCCAACAGGCAATGGACCCCTGGGTAGGAGACCCCCTGCTTCATTGCCCACACTGAGATGTTGTCCTCCTGGAGATTAGGCAGGACATCTTCCAAGGTGCCCAAAAGGTCTATAATATAGCAAGCACATATATATATATATATATATATATATATATTCTTGTACGGTCTGCAAATCTTTTTTGTTTTAACAGTATAAATCTGTTTAAAAAATAATACACACATTTTAAGACATAGATTATTTAGATCTAGATAAATTAACAGATGAATTGTAAATATTGTAATTTTGCAAAGTAAGTTACGAATTGGTATTAAGCAGTATACAGAAATAATACAGTTTCCTGAGAATTTCTTCAATAAGGTCTGAGATTCTAATATTAATATTATATCATAAATAATGTAGAACTAGAAGGACCGTTCAAGTCAAAGTGGGAATTTTGAGTTTATTAAATAAAAGAACATATTATAAGGAGTGCAAACTGCATTTATTTTTGTGAAATACACCCCTGCTACATTTATAAACTTATCCAAGCATTTATCTAAAACCTGAAAAGTTTTAGAACAGCAAGATTTTTCAGTATATCTGAACCATCCTAGGACAGCCTGCTTCACTTTATCATCAGGGAACCACCACGAACGGAATCGTCACAGATGGACGTAAGGCCATCTTTAAAACTTTTACACCATCAACATGTCTAACTGTGGCTGAGCGTTTTATCAACGTATTGTGCTTGAAGTCTTCTGTGGATATCGGTTTAACGTCTTTGTTCACAAAATTAGAATTATTTCATCACCACACGCCGTTCCATGCACACACTAACACTGTTGTCTGCCATCTTGATTAACGGTCTCTGGACAGGCACGTGACATGTGCTCCGCCTATCACTTATAGAACACACTAGTTACTTATCGACACGCTGGCATCCATTTTTATACCTGTAACATTAAACGTCCTGGCTTGACTTGAACGCCTCTTGTATGTGACATATATACACCAGTGTAAAAGTAGACAAAGTAGAAGTGGATGCATATAAAGTTAAAAATAAACTATATTAATAGGTAATTCATTAGAATTTATGCCAACCATATATAGGATTATTTATTGTAGTTCACTGTACTGTTTATTTCATGTGTTGCCATGTCTCCATTTCTCTCGACTCTTGAGGTTGCTATTTCCAGGCACACTAACTTCTATACACAACTCTCTTAAACTTGTTTGTCATTCAAATCTCATTATTATAAGTGGTGTGATACACTGCTAAAAGGCTACATTTGTTTGGGAAATAAAGACCTTTTCACCTTAAATGTCTTCCAAAAGTCGAATGAGTTCGAGAATTAGTGTTGAATGAACTGCCTCATGCTATGGATCAGCTGTTGCAAACTTGAGATGGACTTTAATAGGAAACATGTCAAGCACATCACATATGATACTGTTGCCAAACTGGGAACCAAAGTCAGAAGACATGTATCATGTAGAGACACTTCAGGCATGCTGTGTCGTAGCTGATGTGCTGAGTTCTGACCCCAGCTTCTTAACAAGCTGGGATATGTGAAAAACTAATTCACTGTGCTTTAAGTTATATGGAACAAATAAAGGATTGATCTTCCACTTCTAATTCTTTTTTTTTCTCAAAATATGTTTTGATTAGAAAAGAAAGTAAAACCCTGAGTTTAACTGAGTGTAAGCAGAGAGTGTTTGTATCTCCTTATTTCTAATGTTATTTTGCATATTGTCTGTGAAATCCTTTATATAGTCAAAAGTTTGTGGACATCTGACCATAAGATTGGTATAGTTAGTCCCCATTTGATTTTATAATAACCTTG